>JAPQRQ010040137.1:0-25682 GCA_037367365.1 Apogon talboti | reverse complement strand
GTGTGTGTGTGTGTCTGTGTGGGGGTGTGTGTGTGTGTGTGTGTGTGTGCGGGTGTGTGTTTGTGAGTGTGTGTGTGTGTGTGTGTGTGTGTGTGTGTGTGTGTGCGTGTGTGTGTGCGCACACGTGCATGTGTGTGAATATATGTGCATGTGTGGGGACAGGGTGACGCATCATGCGGCAGTAGTCTGAATATTTTAGCAGGAAACATTAGTGACGCTTTTCCCTCTCTCTTTCATCATTCTCTCCCTTCTTGCTTTCTTTTCTCAACACTTCACTCTGTGTCGTTCTCATTTTTCCAACTCAGTAAGAGGGCAGATAGAAAAAAAAAACTATTAGAGCACTACTAACAGTCTTTGCTTTTAGTACAAACACCTGGTTTTCTAATAGCCTGAAGATGTAAATGAGATTATGAGGAAGACAGCTGGGCAGGCCAGGGTGCACACACACAAAAAACAAACACACACACTGAGTTTTTAGTAAATTCCCAGAGCATGATATAGTGCAACATGAGACTGTTTGCCCTTCCAGTTCTGGCTCCTAACTCTGGTTCCTTCAGGGTAAGACGTTCTGCAGAGCACTGTTTATGAAATTTACTTACATCATGTGCATTTTTAGTGTAATCCAGTCAGTAAATGTACACATGTGTGTTTGCACCAATGTAGTCCCTGTGGTGTAAACTATACACAATGTCAAGTGTTTGAGTTTTTACTCAGTATTCAGCATAATAGCCTGAAGCGTCCTCCTGTGTCAGAGCCTCTTGTAGACCTGATAAATCAACATTTATTTGGTATGTGTCTAAGAAAGAAAGAAACAATATGTGGTTTGATTTTTGTTTTGGAATGTTTGATTGTAAAACTTAGTCTCACTTTACTTTTATTGCTTATGTTTGGAAAAGGAAGAAATCACAAGGTTTAAACAACACAGACATGCAAGCCTCACTGGAATAACTGTGTGTTGGACATCAACATAGCAACCTCGAACTTAACTTTTCCATATTCACAATCCAATAAATAGACATACATTGTCGCCCATAAAGGTGGAATAAAATATTGTTGCCCCTTCTCTTGAAATGATTGTGACAGTGTGATTGATTCTTGATAGATAAAGTGTAATTGGGACTCAGTCTGCAATCATTGCATCTGGGCAAAGGTAATTACTGATGTGTATAAATAAGAATAAAAAGTGTGTCTGAAAACAAATGTACTCCAGTTTTATGGGCAACAGTGTACATGTGCCATACAGTGTATGTGTGTACATTTATGCTAAATGTCTACTACCATCATTTTTTAATGGTCTATTTTAACCTAAGACCACAGCTACACATCTAACATATACAAAGCCTCTTTCTTTATCATGATTTATGACACAAATCATTTTTAAAAAATAAACGAAAACATCTGATGCATTGTAATTGATGCCTGCTACAATAAATTGTTTAGAAAAATTGAACAAACAGTAATGCCTGCTTTTGGTCTTTAAAGAACTGGTTGACAAAAAGAAAATGGGATTGAAAATGATGAAAATGAAAAGACCAGAGCTGAGCTTGAATTGATCTCTGGGAAATGTGGTGTAGAAACATTACAGAAAAGGATTGCAGCTTAAACCACATGTCATTCATATCATGGCATTTACTTGAACAATGGTGTTTAAGAAGCCAGAGAGCTGTCCGCAGAAAAACACACTTTGAACCTTTCATTTCAGTAAGGATTTAATTTTAGTTTTATAAAATACATATACACATGATCAAAATGTACCACAATCTGACTAAATTTACAAACTTGTTGTCTTGGAAACACTGAGTTAGGCTCTCTGCCAGCTAGTTAACACAATAGAATTATAGACACGTGAGTGACAGTGTACGTGTGTGAGTTGGACACAGCAGTGGAATTGTGGGTATGTTCTCTCCACGTGCTACGTTGCCTCTTTGCTGTCTGGCTGCCAAGATACTGATAGCTTCAAGATGCAGGAGAGAGCAAGACTAAGAGGAGAACACAGCAAGGGGAAAAAAATGACACAAAGTGGACAAAATGTGAAGTAAAATGAGGCAGAGACATCTTGCTACTGCTTACTTCACTAAAACCAAGCCCCGAGAATACACCAGAGACTCACAAATCACCAGCACTGGTTTTAAAAGGCAAAGTCAACCTCCTCCAAGGAGACTTTTTAAAATGAGCTAGCATGAGCTAAGTGCCATTACATGACTTTATTACTCAAGCAACATGTCCGTGGGGTTTGTGTCTGTTTGCAAGAGGCTCGTTCCTTTGACAGTAACATGATTTAATCACTCAATAGAAGTCAAGTATATATTATATTATGTCACTTTTTAAAACAATGCATATAATAAAATGCTGCTGTAATGCCTTGCCCACATTAATGCAGATAATTATATACATTTAGCAATAACAACTTTTTCAAACTCTGTGTTTGAGCTTTCCATCGACATGCAAACAACCTTTTACTTTTATAACCTTAAAAGAGAGGTCTGTGTATATCTATTCATGCAGATATGTCAAATGGAGATTTTAGAAAAGATTTCAACACCAGTTTATTATCATTTTAATTCATTATAATTTGCTGTATTGTAGAATGGGCATGTACCTAAATCAACAACTGCAGTTATACTGTATATTTCTTTGTTTACTATTACAGGTAGTAATAGAAGCAATTACAACTTAACTGTTTTTCTGCATCACTTCACAGACACAAAAGGCTCTGTGTCTGCCATTTTGGTTTTACCACCAGCATAAGCTCAGTATGCATGTATATTACTGACATTTACTGGCCTTTAGGCTTGTTTGAGCATTGTCAGAATTTTTTGGTAGTAGTGTGAGAGTTGAGGTGGTGCAGGCATTTGATCAAGATACCTCCCAGACCCCTCCCTGGTGAGGTGTTTCAGACATGTCCAACTGGAAGGAGACCCAAGGGCAGACCCAGGACATGCTGGAGGCATTATATCTCTAGGCTGTCCTGGGAACACCTAGGTGTCCCCTCCAAGTAACTAAAGACTATAGAGACGGTGGCTGGGGAGGGGGAAGTCTGAGCTTCTCTGCTTGGGCTGCTGCCCCATGACCCAGAACCGGATAAGCAGAAAATGGACAGCCAGACGGACGGACAGGTTTATATTACTGTGAAGCAGGCCCAAATGTCTCTGTGCATTCAGTATTATTGAACTAAGTATCCTAAAGCTATAAGTTGAAGATGATGTGGAAGGCAGGGCTATAGAGGTCACTTTGGACACAGTGGCACTGTGATTATTCTTTAAAGATGATTATTTTAATAAGAACTGAAGAGACTAGCCATGGTAGAGCAGTGGATAGCCCCACAGCAAGGAGATCCTGGGTTCAATTCCAACCAGGGGGGACCTTTTTGTGTGGAGTCTGCATGTTCTCCCCGTGTTTGCGTGGTTTCTCTCCGTGTACTCCGGCTTCCTCCCACCATCCAAAGACATGCACTGATAGGTTAGTCAACCTAAAAATTGCCCATAGTTGTGAATGTGAGAGTGATTGGTTGTTCGTCTCTATATGTCAGCCCTGCGATGAACTGGTGACTCGTCCAGGGCATACCCTGCCTTCGTCCATAGGTAGCTTGGATAAGCTCCAGCACCTCCCGCGACCCTAGTGAGGATAAAGTGGGTTCAGAAGATGAATGAATGAATGAGACTAGCCAGATCATTAGATGCAGCTTCAGAATAAATACCCAAACGCACAAAGAGGTCTGTATATTTGACCACACAGCAAATATAGTGTGGTCAAATACAGTGTTGGAGCTCCAGGATTTGACTGCTACCAGTACCTCATACTTTTCTCTAAAGCTGATCTCCTGCTTCAATGAGCCAAAACCCGCTAAAAATATGAAAATATATATTTAAAAAAAGTGCCGAGATCATGCAGCTAATCCTGCTAAGCTTTGAACAGCGGCCCAGAATGTACTATGTGTCTCTACCCACGGGGGGAGAGAGAAAGAGAGAGAGGGAGTGTGTGTGTCTGTGTGTGTACACATTTGTGTGTGTCCCACAGGTCTTGCTATCCATTGTTAGCCCAGGCACCAGCCCACTCGCCTGAAACAGACCCCAAGTTTTCCAGCCATAGGACCCAATTGTGGATGTAGAATGTGAATGAATCGTGTGTCAAGAGATGTTTGTGTATGCCTGTACACATGTTTGTATATGTGTGTGCATGTATGGTGCTGAATGGCTTTGTGGTTTGTCTGTGTGTATTTGCACAAGTCTTCTGGCTGATGACACAATAGGATCACTGAAATGCATCAATTCCAAATCACTAACACATTTACAACAGGGAGAAGAAGATTTAACAATCTTTAGTGTGTGTATATTTGTGTGTCATCAATGACTCATCAATGCAGTAGCACACAGCCTGACCTTACAAAAAACCACATAGAGACTGAAGATATACAGTATGTGTATGTTTTAGCGCTTACTTAACCAGCGAGTACGGTGTGTGGATTATCTGTTTCCACAGGGACACACATCTATTACTTGAGATTTGAAAGGGATTAGGAGGTCAGTCGATCAACTTTAAATGAATTCAACTGCAATTTTCAACCGATTTATAATTCAGTTGCAAAATCATAGCAGATTCTCATCTTCTTTGCTCATTAAAACATTGTGATTTACATACGTATTTTAGAATAGTCCTGTACTGGCTCAATACTAAGACTTGACCATTAGGTCATTGTTGATTTTTTTTTTTTTCATATAGACAAACTGTCAAAAAAATCTGGTGGTATCTGTTTCAGTGATTACACTGAAGGCAGCATCATGGGAACATACTTTTTGGGCAACTGAAGATCAACATAAAGCAGCTGTATATGCTGCATTCAGGCCTGTATTGAATGGCTTTACTCAAAGACTGAAGAAGCTGCAGTCCCCGGCCAATTACCTAACAATTAACTTAATTAAGATCAGCAGCAGCTCCAGTATTATGTTTAAGATGGATTCTGACTTAGGGGCCTTCAGCCCCACTGAGGTTTTCCTCCCTGCGTTCAGCTTAGAGCACCAGTGTTACTGAACCACATCAGCAGGGTTGGGTGCATAACACCAGAGGTGGGCGCTCACCTCCCAGGTGAGAAATAAGCCAGGTTCAGCTCTCGGCTTCACTCATCATTTGAACACCAGCATCACCTCATTTTTAATTCTTCATTTTGCTGTCAGCTTTTATTTGTTTTATCCTATCATTGTAATACACAGTGACTGACAAAAAAACATGCTTAACTCAACAAATCTCCATTTGACTTAGGGGTCTCATGACATATGATCTAATCACAAATATTCAGGGGACAGCCCTGCTCAACAAATTGAAGGATTTTATGTCAGTAAAGTAAAAAAAAATGTGAAACGTTAAAGAAACTGGCTGGATTAGACGAATGGACAGCCCTGCTAGGTAAATCCAGTTTGCAAAAAATGAATGAGAAACAGTCTCTGTTGGCTCCATATCTGCCGTTAAGTGGCCCCTTAGCTAGGCACTTAACCTCAGCTGCTTCAATTAAGCTGCTCTGAGGCCAACAATATAGAAGAGCGGCTACAGTGGGCAGCTACTGGGTTGAATGTGTAACATTATGACCATAAGGGGATGTCGGGGATGTGGAGATAAGGGGGTATTGCTCAGGATGTTGTCTGCTCCGCTGACAGTCTGCGCAGATATGACATTTTTGGATATAATGCCAATGTCAGTATTTTAGAAGCAAACATTTCAAGCAAATCTACATTCAAAGAGTTTGCTTCAGGCAAAGGAATCTCTAAATTCAGCTTTCAAAGGCTTGGCCTACACTAACAACACTCCTCTCCATCTTCTTTTCCACTTCATTATCAGTCCCCTGGCTTTCTCCTGTTCTTTGACAGTTGTTCTGATTTCTTTGTCAAAATTAGATAAGTAGTTATTGCAACAGTCTGTTTTTCATTTTGGTATCATGCAGTGTGTGAGTGTGTAGGTGTGTTTAGGGATTACAAGTAGCCCTTTAATTCCATTTGTTGAATACGTATTAACCCCAGTGCCCTTTACTCTGCTTTTACCATATGAGCTTAGTACCATGAAATCTTCTTCTGGCTTTCTTTTCTTTGATACACACACACTTAAAGAAGATGTCCACATGAAAATAAAGCATTGCTGAACAGTTTGTGTTAGAAATTAATAAATATTTTTGAGAAAACCCACACAAGCTACTCATGGTTATATTAATGGCAGCATCAACAAGCCTTCTCTTCGCTTCATCCTCTCCCTATCAAGACAGTTGTTGTCTTTGTGAACGTTCTTACCTGCCACTTGTCTGTCTACTCTCCTTCCCATTCCTGCCCTGTCAGCCACATTGGGTTTGGGTAGCCAGTGGGACCTCGCCTCTTGGGTCAGTTTGCTGCCAGCTGCAGGGAGATTGATGAATCAGAGGTTCCATGGCGGCTCCGCTGAGGTTTCTAAGGGAGCTGGTGTGGGGGACAGGCTCCATCACACACCAAGCAAGCAGAACTAATGGGCATGCTCTGGAGGAAAGAGTGAAGGAGAGACAGGTGTGCATATATATTTATAGGTGAATATTTTTGGTAGAGTAATGGAAATACACACAGATAATAGAAAAGGTAGGTACCGTAACAGACAGAGTTTTGGAAAAGCAGGTAAATATGCAAATATTTGGTTGAAAGTGGCAGGTAAACTGGTATTCTAAGTGATGAATAAAAAGGTGTACCATGAAATACAGTACACAGACAGGCAGACAGACATAAAAATACTGCAGGGAAAAAGGATGAAAACAAGATTTATGGGGAATGTTTTCGATTAAAGGGCAGATAGACAATGACAGACAGAATGAAACAGAGAAAATGACTGAAAGCCTACTATGAATTCTGATGACTCTGAAAGCTTTCTATGTACATTGAAAACCAGAAGTTAAATAAAATTAGGCCTAATTACAAATGCTTAAACTGATTTTTACATGAATGCCAGTAGTAGATGCCAATGCTGGTATTCAAGGAGAGGTAAATTGATTTTTGTAAATGTTTGATGTGGTGCAAACAATGATGGGTTTGGCTAGCAGTCTAATGTAATGATATTATTGGTAATTGTATAGTTCTCCCTGTCTCCTTTTCTTCGCTCTTAACTTTCCTTGTTCCTTCTTTTCTTCTCTCTTCGCTTTGGTCTGTTCTCTACACCCTTCTCTACTTTGTGTTGCTGATGTTTGTTCCTTTCTTTCCTGTGCTCTATCATTGGTTCGTCCTCACACAGGGACACAGACTAGAGGACGGTGGTGTGTGTTTCCCAATCTGTCTGCACACATGCATGTTTGCGTGTGTCTACGTGTGTCCATGTCTGTGCATGTGCTTGTGTGGCCTAGAAGCTGTATATGTATATGTCACCATGTCCAGACGGGTACAGTTTGTCCTCTCTAGGGAGGCGTATCTCTGTGTCTGGTCAACCTTGTGACATCACCCTCTAGCGAACCATTAGGATGCTTTCTACGCCCTACAGATGTGCTTCCTATAGAGATGTTGAAGTTGCTAAATCGACTAGCACTGTTCCCAACTATAACTTGAAAAGCTAACAACTAATGTACAATAATCTCATTACAATGTAACTGCTACAATAATGCAGCAGTTAGCAGTTTTAAAGCTGCAGTACTTGATTTTGAGCTCCACTGGGCAAAAATTCTAGTATTAGTTTTTATCATATTGTAATTCAAGTGGTCTAAAACGACATGAGATTTCTGCAACTACTGCTTACCTGTGTTTTCAGGCTGTAGAAAAACATGACACCCTTATTCAAGAGTTCAAGGAGATTATATTGTCATTTGAGGCAAGTACATGGTACACAAGACAACCAAAATTAGTTGCTCAGGTCCTAGTAAAATGGCAATGCCAAGATAAGAAACTCATAAATGATTTAAAAAATGCATTTAGACAGTAAAATGCACAATAACACTCAGGATAAATAATAACTTGGTTTGCCTGTGCAGCACTGTGGCTAATGATAGGTGTTTTGGATGAGTTGGGGGTTAAATGCATGGTTGACAACCGGAATTAGCAGATTCAGAGAACTAGGACATGACTCTTCCGCTCATGTGTCTTAATGAGAAAGCTTGGAAAAGTGGCTTCACTTTTCTACAACAGCATGAAACAACATCAGCTCATCTATATTAATATGTAGTCTTTTGATTTGAGCCAAAAGGAAAGATCTGCAGAAGGACAGTGTGTATATTCCAATCCTGGCAGTTTTTCCCCTAGTTGTGTGACCAACTGGCTTGACGTCATGACATTTAATACTTGTTTTTGGGCTGCAACAAACTATTATTATTGCTGTTGATATATTAAACTGTTGATTTTTTTTCTCAATCAATTCTTAATTAATCTGCAGCCAAAAGAGCTTAGATTTACTTTCATAGAGAAGGAAAAATAAGTAAACATTCACATTTAATAAGTTACAATTGAAGTTAGAAATCAATGGGTTATTGATTTTCAAAACAGTTGTTGATTAATTTATGGTTGACAACTAATTAATTAATCATTGCAGGTCTAATCTTCAGTCATCCATAACACTTTGTTGAATGAACATAGTTGCATTGCTGTTTAAGAAGAGTTATCTGACTTATTGTATCTATACAGTATTTTTGTATCCGATGAGTAAAGTAAACATGTCTGGTAAAACTCATTATTGCTTACCATGTATATTTTTTTTTTCTGTCAAGCTTAATACAATGCTGGAGGAAAAGATTCACAAAGACATTTTGCAAATGGTCTGCTTTATGCAAAATCCAGTGTTTTCCAATACCGTTAACCATAGCCTGTTAGTGTACACACATTGTTGTTGTTTTCATAGAGATGGGAACATACACAATGACAACAGAGTGAAAGAGAGAGGAAACAGCATGTAAGAGCCGGCCAGTGGAAGGCTTATCCCAGCAGTGCAGTAAACAGTGACTCATCATCGCTGTGTCAAACTAGGGATCATTTGCTATAAAACCTTGTCAAACCTTGTCAAAATAAAGTGCTTTACACCTGTGCAGAATTAAACAAATATAAAGGTATAACAGCTTGTGGTGGTTGTTCTCCTATTGTAATTTCATGTGACTGCACACTGATTCTTAATGAATCTTGTGCCACATAGATATAAAGCCCTTGTTTATCTGGCTAACAAGGGAAATACTTCAAGAATTTTTGACTTTAACAGGCAATTAGATCTTAACAAATTGCATAAAAGTAACAATTGTTTGTTTGGGGAAGGAGAGAGACAGATCTATACTGCATTTAAAATTAGTTGTCATGCTCTTTCTTACAGACAGTAGACAAAAAAGGAAAAACTAAAGCAGAGGAAACAAAGTGTGATAATGATGCAGAGATGGATTGCAAGAGTTGGTGAACATGCCAGACGCAGTGGGGGTTTACATCACAACACTGGACAGAAAGTTAATGAGAGGCCAACTCACACACACACGAGTCCAGTGCTGAGCCAGTCTAAATGATTCAATCAAAAAACAACGTTGGCGTGCAAACACAGCGTTTAACAAGTCACTGTTGCTGACATACAACACACACACGCACACAGATAAGACTACAAAGGCTTCACACATTAACAAAGTTTGCCAAGAAAGTTATAATGGAGACTGGTAAAACAAAAAAGAGAGAAGTATGTTTGTCAGAGCAATAGATGTGGGAACGGCGATGGACAACAGTCTGAACCATATAGAACAGACTAAGAAGAGACAGACAGAGGCTGAGGCATGTCCTTGTAGCCTGTAGACTGTCGGTGTGATATACTGCTGTCTGGCCAAGCTGTGTGTGTCCGTCCCCCATGTTTGCATGTGTCAGTATAACATCCATTATCATTCATGGCTCATCACACGCTCTCAGGAGCACACACACGTTTACACATACATACACACACATGCATACGAACAGCAGGGACACATTGTGTAGTATGTGACAGCAAGGGTAAAACGGCAGCTAAGAGACGGTGAGGGAGTGTGTGAGAAAAACGGATGAATTTTATGACTGTCTTTCTCCACCTCCTCTCGCTCTCTCTTTTTTATCCCCATGTCCCTTCATTGCTCCTGGGATGATTGTAGAAAACATGAAACTCACCTTCATTCTATCTGAGCAGTGGGCAGATATAGTTTTGCTCAAGAATTCAAGGAGAAAATGTGTGTAAATGCAGTGCGTGCATATTCAGAGTCACAGATTCT
Source organism: Apogon talboti (assembly GCA_037367365.1). Lineage (NCBI taxonomy): Eukaryota > Metazoa > Chordata > Actinopteri > Kurtiformes > Apogonidae > Apogon > Apogon talboti. The sequence continues at coordinate 15,502 of JAPQRQ010040137.1, read as the reverse complement.
TCAAGTTGATTTTTGTCTTTTATAATTATTATTATAAATACAGATAATCATAAATATATTTCTAGCATTCCAATTGTACTCAAAAGAAATCCTGTAAACTTACAGTGGTGGTTAGTTAAAGTTAAAACCTGAGGTGGAGTGTACACTAAACTAGCTGTAACCATGTCACCAGTGTCTCTCATTAATTTTAACTTACCTGGTGAGGTGGGGAGGTGAGCCCTGAACACACGCTAGCTTCAAGGTTTACCCACTCCGGGACAGGTATAGGTAGGAAGTTTGAGTGGTACAAAAAGTAAGTCAAGTGTCAACTCAGGGAGGACAGATTCACCCCAGGGCAAAAGCTTGCATGGTCTTTATTTTCAGTATGAATACAGTAAAATCTGGGCCTCATGACCCTTCAGACATTTTGGATTTTTTTTTTAAGCGGGAGGTGTCAGAAAAGTTAGCACATGGATAAATAGCTGCATAGCTCCACTTGTAAAGTGATACAGAATTCACCAAGTATTGCATTGTTCACCCACTAGATAATAAGTTGGATTAAGACTGTTTGGAGACAGGTTTGTTTTACCCTGCTCATGAACTGAAAAGAGATGTCAGTTACTCCAGAGAAGTTAAATGCTGTGTATTTATTTTCAAGTGTTTCATTTGTTTATTCATTTAAGAATAATAAGAGCTTCATTTATACAGTATACGCATGGCACTGCCTGTCTGATTACTTCAATTAAATTCAGATAGGCCACAATTCAGATCTGGCATGAAATGCAGCTACTTTGTATTGATTTTTAATGCTGGTTATCGGATTGAGACTCCACTGCCACTGGATTTCATGATTTTTCTGATACACAGTATGTGAAAAGGAACTAACAGTACAGTCTCCATATTGAACAGCCTAATCTGATTCAACTGACAAAAGTCGGAAACTCCTGTATTCACAATCACTGTGTGTTATTTTAAAGACTAATAATCGTACTTTCATGGTCAATTTCAGTTGCTGTGTCTCTGTTCTTTGTTTTATGTTTTTTATTGTTTTCTTTGTCTACCTGTTAGTTTCACTTTACCTTTACTTGTACAGTTTTACCTTTTTCTAACTCACTCCCACATCCTTCCTTACTGTCTATAAGATAAGCAACATGATTTTATTGCTTTACTTGTACTGTATATGTGAGAAAAAGTATTGCTTATGTTCACCAAAATACACCTGAATCTCCAGTGGGTTTTTAAGTCAGGTTATGAAGTAAAGCACATTATTTTTTGTTTAGCAGTTGTTTTATCCTGTTCTCAAGCAGGTTTTTGTTTGTTTTTAGTTTGTAAGGCTCTCTCCAAACCCTGTTTCAAAAGCAGAAGCAGAGGGCTATGAAATAAAGATTGGAGGGGCAACAAAAGTATTTCTATTCTTAAGGGACCCTCCTTCATCTTGTCCCCCCCCACCAGTGCGACACCCTGAGGTGAAGTGCAGAGTGTGTTATGTAGTCCCAGTCAAAGTTACCTTTCGAAGGACTTTTAAGTTAGAGTGGGGATAAAGTGATGAATTTGGTAAAAAGGTTTAAGTGTCTGCATGGACACACACAAACGCAGGCAGGTACGCAGTGCAAGCATGATTATGCTGCTGTATACAAAAACATGAGCACAAAACTGTTGGCCTTGTTCCAGAAGTGCACTGATGCACTGTGCACATACATTAAAATCAGTCTGGGCTGAGGCTTAAAAGATGTACACACTCAAACACAGATACTTACACACATAAACACACATAGGAACAAGCATTCTGTAGTACCAGCTGAATCAGTAAAAGCACAAATCAGCTGAACAGTTTTTTTGACAAAGACCCCAGTCAGCACCAAACTCTGCACTTGACCACTACACAGTCAAGAAAATTCTTAGAGGCTCTCATCAAACAGACAGACCTCTGCACGACAGGGTACTGAACCTAGGGTTTTCTTGCTAGTCTTACAGTTTCAACAAAGTTTTCACTGAAGATTAAAGCAGGTCTGTGACATTGACACACTGATGTTGATGCTCTAACATTCATTATGTGAGCACTAATATTAGAGACTCAACACGATCTAGATCTTTGTTCTCTGTTCTCCAAACTTTCCCCTTTGTAACTTCACTTTGCTCTTCATTCTTTCTTTTTTTCATTTGTCTTACTCCTCCGACTCCTCCCCAGTTCACTGTGTTCCTCCCTTCACTGGAGGTATCCCTTAATTGTGGTGTTGGCGCATCCACACACACACTCACATTCACACGTACACATACTCTGAGGTATCCCCTAATTATACTGCACTGACTGAATGTTGATGTGAACGTGGGAGTTGGGTTTCTGTGTGGTCTGAGATAGTGACTTATGTCTGAGATGAGCATATGTGTCTGTGTGTGTTTCATGTGGATAATGATGACCATGTCTGTGCTGTATGTAATGGTTCCACAAGCCACATCCATTGTGTTCCCCACTGAGTTGAAAGACAGAGTGTAGGTGGTGTATGTACTTTGTTTTTGCTTTGATCTAAGAAACAAGTAGAGGACACAGAACCAGCTCGAAAACTGAACATATTGTCCTTGTTGGTCACTCCGTAAAGTGAAAATGTACATTAAATGGTACAGGAAAAATGGTAGAAGATGACATACTGTAGTTCTGGGTAATCAGGTGAAGCTTAATCGCACATAAAAGTAAAATAGCCAGTACATGAAATCAAGAACAATGAAATGTATTCCACACAGAACACAAGAAATGCTCCAGATGTGTAGTATAGCTGATGCACTAGGCAATAGATCCTATCACAAATATGTTTAGAAGAGAATGATAACAGGGTGATGCAGGGGTACTGGAGAAATAAATCAGCATAACCAGTCACAGCAGCAACCTGAATGATCAGGAGAGAGAGAGAGAGAGAGAGAGGCAGAGAGCCCTTGTCATATCACATCAACTGAGTCAGCTGATACTGATCAGCTGATGGTGCATGCTACTTTAGTGCTCTGCCTGAACTAACGTGATGCTCTATAGGTTCACCGCACTCTTCCTCTTGTATTCTCACTTTATCCTTGCTCCGCATCTTTTGATTGTATCATTAAAGTCTCCACCCCTGTCTGTCAAACACATGGTCACTGTGTCCTTGTCTGTTTATGTTGGGGTTTGTGGTACTTTTTACCACAGTTCAAATGTAACAGCTTTAAAAATCTGCATTTGTAATAGTAATGATAATAATAATGCAAGAATTTTTTGCGTTTAGAGATTGTTTTGTGGAATTTTGTTTTCTATATTGTACGTAAATATTAAACTTTTCAGGGTTTTTGTTTTGTATGTTTTATGTTTTTTATGCTCTGTCCCTGACTGGAAGTGTAATATTAATAGATAATAAAATAGCTATTCTACATATACTGAAACCCAGTGTTAAACGGTCCAGGGCCAAACAACTACAAACCTAAGTATTGTTAAGCGATGACGTTATCGGTTTTGCTAATTGTACTGGAGAAAGAAAAATAGACAAGTGGATTTTCAAGGTATTACAGCAACATAAATGTTATCTTTCAAGTTTCAACTCCATGTCTGACTAAGGCATTTGTCAGTGATGTCAGTGACTTTCAGTCCTGATGAGAGACCTGGAGTTAGATCTCTGAAGGTTGGGTCAGCTCTCTGTCACATACTGCAGCTCAAACACAAAGACGCATCCTCAAGACAGCACGAGCCAGTGTTCTAGGAAAACTTCACTCATGGACATGGGCGAGCAAGTGTTTTACATATTTGGGCAGAAACATGACTGTGTCACAACATGTTGTAAAAGAAGCGCAGAAAGCATAGTGTAGCTCGTAGTTCACCTGCCATTGCCTTGTTTTATTTTATGTACCACTATGCAAACAGCCTGGAGTCCTAATATGAAGGTGAATGAATGATTAAAAGTGACCGGTAGCTGGTAGGTCCATTCATAAATTTAATCTCAGAGCATCATCTAATCATGTTCATAGTTTCAAAGCAGGTAGATTTTGAGGTCTGGGGACTGCAGGAAAACTTTTACACTGTTGAAGAAAAAGTCCGGCATTCAATTTTATACTTAAAAATGACTGAGTGAATGACTACAAGGTACATGAAATAACTAACTAACAGTGACTAACAAGATAGTACCAGAGCAGCCGTATTGGCAAGAGTAGTAGATTGCTAAAATCTTCAAGATATCCATTTCCTGACAGAATTTAATGTGTTATTGGCTCGATAATGAAAGCAATCATCAGCGACAACTACTAACACACCTATGGCAGTCAGAAGAAAGAGACTCCAGGCAAATTAAGAGCGAAAAAGACAATAAATAGATATTCTCGTTAGTTTCATAAGGAAATTAGGAAGGGTTCCACAGGCATGAGAGAAAAAGAATGCAAGGGTTGGAAAGGGACAAGGTGAGGACAGATCCACTGAGGTTTCAGTGTGGGAAGAAAGAGAGGCATGAATTTTGGTCTCATCCAACCTGATTAATAACCCTGTTAGCCTTTTTAATAGACCTCCCCAGCTCCCTCCCTCTATCTCTCCTTTCATGCACTTTCTCTTTTTGACCTGTCAGCTAAAATGTGCTTTAGTCAAATCAAATATGTTAAATACCAACAAAAGATGAGTTGGTAACCTTTCTTTTCTGTCCCCTCCTCTCCTTATCTTAATTACTTTCTTTTCTATTTCACTTTTTGCTTTCTTGAAGTTAAGTTTGTCTTTTTATAGCTTGTGGGTCGCTGTCTCTACAGTGCTACTATGGTAACAGCAGGGGAGTGGGTGTTAGCAGCTAATCCTGTTTGGGTGTCATGGTGGCATTGCTATGGTACCCAGTAGGAGAGCTACACAAGCTTTCTTCTTTTTAATCATATTTCATCATTACAGATTTGGAAGGTCAGGGGGTACACTGCTGCATTTTGACTTCAGTCAGAGTGTTATGATGCATCACTGCTTCCATGAAACTCACACTTTTTACTTCGAGCTGAGTGATTTGTTTGTTCATGGACTGTTGAGTGTTTTTATTTTTTGTGTGTTTTTTTTTTTTTGGGAACCACACATCTCTCACTACCATATGTCTCTTTAAAACTTTAGTTCCTATTTAATATATAGTGTAAATCTTATTTTTTCAGAGGTGAAAGTTAAATTAATGTGTTACTTTAATATTGTACTGTATATAAAACTATAATGACACAATGTCAGTGTTTCATTTCGGGCTAAACGTTGTTGCCATCATGTGTATGCCAGCAAATTATTTTCACAGTTTTTATTTAAAACTTGCTGGTGACATCTCTCATGATTTCCTAGAACAAAAATTGAAACATCCAGAGTGTTATTTACAGCAGCAAACAAAAAGGAGCAAATATATTTTAACATTAGATATGGTGGCCTGAACCAATGTTTCACTAGTACATTTGCACTTAACTTCTTTCTTAAATCATAAATCAATTTTTCTTCGCTGCTCTCGCTGTATATTGCCAAATGCACTGTTTAAAAAACTTTTGGGTTCTATCTTTTTGTTTGCACAAAATATACTGCATACTATACTGTACTATACTACACCATACTATATTTCATATGTACAATACATCAACTTCAATCTTTTTCTACACTTGATACAGTCTTAAATTAAATAGACAGTTCACTCATCTTGAGCTGACTTTGGACACCTCAGTTTCTGCACAAATAAAGTCCATGTAATGAAACCATGTGTTATGTGTGTGTCAGTGGGAATTGTTATTGACTCCTCTTGCCATCATAACTAATGGACATATCAGTTACAGTGCTCTTAAAGGTATGGATTCACTCCTCAATTTGTCTTTGACACACACACACACACACACACACTAACATAAGTCAGTGTGTTCTCATTGTACCTCTGTTTCTCTATTTTCTCTGTGTTGTGCTCTCGTCTCGCTCCACTGGACATTAACCAGGGGAGGAATGATGGAGCAATTCTCAACACACATGCAAACACACTCACACGTTCACAAACGGGGCTTTTCCAGCGCTCTGCAGGGAGATAGAGTGGTGTGTTTGGTTCTGATAGGAGCAACACAGCAAATTCAACATGGAGAGAGCCAGGCAGACAGGCAAAGAGAGTCTGAATAGCCTTCCAGAACCTAGTTGCTTTTTGCAAGATTTTGGATATTGGAAAAGGAAAACACAACAGGACGTGGAAATATTTCTGTGGTAGTGAGTCGATATCAATATTTCTTGGCGATTAGAGGTGCAGTACAACAGCATAGCAAGTATTAAAACCGAATTATGGTACTATTGCATTTCAGTCAGAAAAAATGACATTTTTCTGCCACCTAGGGTTGAGTCACCTTCAGATTTATTGGACTACATTTCCCAGAGTTTCATGGCTGTTGGTTATTATGCATCATATCTCACAACACCATATGTCAACACAGTTGGATTCACAGACATGCACATCTGTGTGCAGACACATGCTCACACAGTGTTTGATCTCACCAGGTATTGCACTATGAAGCAAGCTTCAGTCGCACACAGCACATATCCTATGTTGTATCACTGTTTAGCCATGACTGGTTAAAATAGGGTTTAGAAATGTAACATTTGTGTGTGTATATTTCTGTTTTCTTCTGTTTGTATTATGTTCCTCTGCAGTTTGTGCTTATGGGTCTCTGGTGTTTGTGCACATAGTGTATCTACTGTATTTATCTTCACCTGTCTTTATAATGACTGTAATTTAACTGAATATTTTCCCATGAAGAACACAGATGGCACAGAATTAGTTTTTTATGTAGTGATGTAGAGGATTTTTTCTTTGTTTACTTATGTTTCCTTGTTTGTTAAGGTGATAGCTTTAGCTCTGTGACATTCTTATATATATTTGTCTCTTGGACATACAGCACTGTGCAAAAGTTTTACTCTGCCTTTAGATTTGTTGTGTTTGCAGTGTTGAAATGAACATACATATTTATTTCTCAGTCTCTTTTCTTCAGATACAACAAGAAAATATAGGAAATATGTGCACAGCCTTAAAAGACACACAAAAAACAGAACTAAATGGGTTTTAAAGGTTAAAGCCAGTATTTAGTGTGACCCCTGACCCAATGACAAGAAACAGCAAAAACTTGTAGAAACATCTGACGTGTTGAATGAAACCTGGAATAAAAAATCAGAAAGTGAATGGCAAAAATTTCATATTGTCTGAACCAAAGGATTAAAGACATGTTAAGTGTAAAAAGAAGGTCACACTAAATACGATCACTTTGGTTTATAGGTTTGGTTTATATAGTTTTTATTGCTGTACATACTACAGTAAAGTATGTACAGCAGTAAAAACAGAAGTTTTAGTTAAAAAACAGCTTCTTATTGTATCTGAAGAAAAGAGACTGAGAAATAAATATACATGTTCATTTCAACGCTGCAAAAACAACAAATCTAAAGGCCTACTAAAACTTTTGCACAGGACTGTATTTATGTAATCCTTTGCTGTATCTTCCTAAACGCAGACAGGATAATGGTTTAGGAGCAGAGAGAGAAGCATAGAGATGCAGGAGGCACACAAAATGAACTAAAAAGGATATGAAGAGAAGGTCATAAAGATATGGAGATGGACAGAGTGGGCAAGTAGGAAGGTGGGGGGGGGGCTTCTCACACTGGGTTAACATGAAAGATTGTGATGATAAGAAGAAAGAACTCAATACTCTTTGGCAGAGCTACATGGTCATCAAAGCATGTCGTTTCTTAGTCGACAACAAAATAAAAGCAACAGTTAATCTACTGTATATTACTACATTAATGGATATTTATGTCATTCAGTACTACCTCTCAGTCTCTCATTTCATCACGATCAACCCAGGACTCGTACTCGATTCGATGACTCACGCACACACTCAGACTCACGCACACACCAGCTCTGTACCATGAGTCACACAGCGAGTTAGAGTATAGTAATCTATCTTGTCCTGTCAGTTATAGCAAGCAGCTACTCTGATCTTGATGCACTACAGTGATCTGTGTGTTTGTGTGTCACTTCACTTTGTCTTCATTTGTGGCTCAGCTTGTGTTTGTCTGCATGCATGCATGTGTGAGTGGGTATGTCATTAATGTTGCAATGATGCATGACCACAGCAAGAAATTGCCACCACTCTAAATGTAAGTATATCTTTTTGTGTGGTCAGATAAATTGCAGTTTTAGTCTTTTGCTGTTTTACTATGTGGTCGATCGCCAGTGCTGACAGTGATTTTATTTTCCATTTCTTAATTTTGTTTTTTTATTGATATTTATTCCATTTTTGTTCCAAGGAAACCCCCCAAAAACTCCATTATAAAAACAAAACTGAACTGTTTTAAAGTAACTCCAGCTTTTATGGCACTATCTTTGAATGAGTACAAATCCAATCATACACATTTATGGACTCCTCATTCCCATAGATTTGAAATATCATGATGCAAATGTTCATGTCAAATGTCATTAAATACTATGATAAAGGTCTGAGCCCAACACTGGCGGGCTGAGGCCTTTCTATGTGGAGTTTGCATGCTCTCCTCATGTCTGCATGGGTTTTCTTCAGGTCCTGCCCCACCGTCCCTAGATGTGCACTTTAACATGTTAATTGGTCAATCTAAATCACCTGTGGGTGTGAGTCAAGAGAGAACATTAAAAACTATTGTAATGATTAAAAAAAAGGGTCAATGTAGCGTAAAAACAAGAGGAAGAATTTTAGAAGTGAAGATGACAATGTAAGCAAAATAAATTATAAGATGAACAATTTTATTGATTGCAATTAGGTTTAAAATCATTGTAATTATTTTGAATCATCTATGTAGAATTCTGAACTGTTATATTATTTGGCTGGTTAATGAAAAACTATCTGTTCTTTTCAACTTTTACTCAGTGAAATAATGGTATAACATTTTATCGCGATAACTGGTGACTTATTCAAAGATTTTTGGCCATATAGATATGAGACAAAAGTAGATTTATTACCCAAAGCCCCACAGCTGCATTAACATGACAGATTAGCCACTACAGAGTGTGTGTGCATATATGTATAAATGCATGACTGTGATGGTGGATGGTGGGTGGAGGGCTGGGTGGTCGTGCAGCATCTGTCTCCCTGTGCGGTGTGGTGAGGCAGGAGGCAAGAGAAGTCGTGATAAGTCAGCACACACACACGTATCGGACTGTAGAACTGAAGAAGAAGCATTTTACACATGAGAGGGAGAGGGAAGGAGGGTGGTGTTTGCTGCAATGGAGAGATGAGTAAAATCACAGGCAACATGCAGTATTTCTCCACCCTTTAACCTTGGCTTTTTTATTTTCCTTCTCCTCATACACAACATCTTGCTCTCTTTTTCTTCCCACCGTCTCCTGCCTTCATTCTCTCCCTCTCCTCTCTCAAGGGTACTCCTTAACTTCCCCTCAGACACCGTCTCACATATACACACACATTCACACATTTATGCACACACTCCCAAACACACTTGGTGGCTGTCTATACGAGATGATTTATGCTCCTGTGTTCATTTATTTTTAGACCAATTACTCTGTTTCTCCCCCTCTCCTTTTCATCTGTCTATATCTTTTTTGCTCTCTATTTCAGTCCCCTGCTCTCTCGATTTCTTGCACCCTTCTCTAAATATTGTCTTCAGCTTCATACACCCCTAGTCTGTATTTGCAGACAATTTTACATGTTTGTTTTACCTGCACTATATCTTTTTACTCCCCAGTCCAAAGACATCAAGGTCAGCTTGACTCTAACTTTGTCAAACTTTCTAAAAATGGATTTAAGGCACGTGTCGGATTGCTGACCTCAGTACATACTGGGATAGCCTCGAGGGTTACTGGGATAACACCACTTACTTTCTACTCAAAGACATTTCAGTAGCAGTGTGTGTTAACAGGGAGACTGTAACCTGCCACTTCCTGTACACGTCTCTGAAACGAAGAGAGGCTGATAAGGAAAGAAAGAAATGGCATGTGACAAAGTTTGTAACATTGTTAGAATGTGACATCAGAACTTATAGGTGATGATCAGCCGCAGATGACAGCCCAGCAGATTGACATGTCACGGCCCTTCCTCATGTGCACACCATCTCTTTGTTTTCTTTCTTTTTTTTCTTTTTTTTTGTCTTGCTGTTATCTTCTAGCATCTTCAGTGCCTGTTGCCTGGAAACAGGAGTTTTACTCTTTCAGTAAACTTTGATATTGAAACTTTATTATTCAGAAAGCTAGAGGAAAACATGATAAGCAGGAGAGATAATAAGGGGATTTAATAAGGCTGTGTCTGCTTTATTGCATTTCAAACAGCATTTTCTCTTAGTCTATAGTAAAATGTTAGATTGTTTAACTAACAGTCAACAGCTCTTTCACCATAAAAGACACATGTGAATGCATGAAAGCTTCTAATGTATTTCGGTGCTTCTATGAAACTGGTCCCTAAAAGCAGGCCATGGGGGCTAAAAATTCAAACAAGATGTAGACTAATGTAACGAGGCAAGTTTGGAAGCACCTTGGGTCTATTTTAAAAATATATATTTACTGAGATAAAAAAGAAACAATTTTTCGGACTGTAGAACTGAAGATATAGCACATTTTTATTTGACGCGCGCATACAGAAATCTGCATGCAACATGGAAACCAAGTTTCTATAATAATCTCTTTTTCTTTCAGGTTTTTTTTTTCCAATACCCACACTATTACATAAGGCAAATCCACAGACAACTCAGTGATATCTGAGTTTTCCTCTGAAATTAGGACTAGTCAGTATTCCAGCAGTGCACGGATGATTCTGCATGCAATGATTACCACGATGTAACCAAGGTAAAAAGGACACGAAAATTACATGCTACTATTTTTTCAAATATCTTTTTATTCTCTCACAGGCACATTTTGGGAATCAACGTAAATATGCAAGGCAGAGTGTTTCACAAAAATGACCGCTGTTGCAAAATCACTCGCAATTTATTTGTGTTTAAATGGATAGGCTCTTCACGTAACACCAGTGGACATGATGGGTTACGCACACACAATGAGACTGCCGATTCATGAAAACCCACATGTCTGGATTAGAAAAACCACTAGGATCGTCAAATTCAACATAGTGTCTTTATTTTTAGCAGTATATAAGACCATTTCAAGCAATGTTTTCAAGATCAAATGCACTGACACCTAGGTAGCTTTTCCCAATTTTCCTCCTATTTTTGGCCCCAATGTTTTATTAAAAATTCATTAATTTTGGGATGCCTCATCACAAGAGTATCATTTTTTGCATTTATCTGAGGTCAAAATTAGGTACATCCTGTGGGGAAATATGTCTAAATTTCTCTTTTATTATTGGGACTAAAAAGCTATCGAAGTGCCAGATACCAAAATAAACCCAGTTTCATGGAAAGACCCATTTGAAAATGCCTTTCTGCTGTTTATGGTTATGATCGTGACCATAGTATAGTGTCTTTGTCTCTCATCCATTTGCACACATGTATACATGTCCTTTAACCCTCTCTCTTTAACCCCAGCTGCTCAAGGCAGAGGACCATCCTCTAAGAGCTGGGGTCTGCTCCAGGTTTCTGCCTGTTAAAAGGACATTTTTTTCTCACCATTGTCACCAAGTGTTTATCTGTGAATTGGCTTAACAGTCTGGTTTAGACAAGCTCTAAATGTAGTGTCATGATATAACCTTTGTCATGATGTGGAGCTATGTAAATAAAATTTGATTGATTGATAATTGATACAATTATTATGTTTAGTCATAGGGATTGTAGCTATTACTTTGGTTTAAAAAGGTTTTTAAGGGACACAGCAAAGAAGAAAAAAGAGCAGTATACTGTTACTGTTAAGTGTTAAGAACTGGATCAATTACTTTGCCTTGTCAGTAACTATATAATCTGACTGATGAAGGTAAGTGTATGCAAATGATGAGAGAGATTTTCAGGAGGAAATTTCCACTCTTTATATTTGTTAGTTGAGGTAAACTACCGGTAATCACTTAACAAGCAGGATGTCATAAGTAGTCAGACAATGACCAAAGAGCCGATTTTTTTTGCTGGAGTGGATTTACAGATCAGAGCTGCCCTTTTGAACACTGTCAGCTTTCATTTAAAGCTTTCATTGATCTCCGTATTGTTGACATTATACCACTAGATATAGCACAAACCAATTTTTAATTGCTGATCCACATCTACCCAAGAGACCATGCTGCAAGATAATTTATAACATATATATAAATTCTATTATATACTCATATTGTGTGATTCACCCATTAGAAGAGGTTACTGTATGTGTCACATAATTTTACAGATGAAACAATCCAATGTGCACACAACACTGCTGCATGTTGTTATAAAAGACAACTGCATCAGTAGACTGGAGGCCTGTTATACAAGTTGAACATCATCACCTGGTGGGACGTGGTTAAGTACTAGAAGTATATAACATGGATCACTGGAGCAGACACATGCCTACTTACACACACACACACACACACACACATTAGACTACAAGTGTACACACAATATTATGCATGTATGTTTGCATGCACAGATGGACAATAGAAAGTCTTGATACTGTGGATATTCATTGTACAATACTGATCCGTGTCATGTATGTGTGTCTGTCTGTGTGAAAAAGAGAGAGAGACACACGCACAAGAGAAAAAGTCTGCTGCTGCCGCTGCTGTGCTGCAGCCCTCAGTTTCCATGGTAACATCGGAACCCATCTTGGTCTCTATGGTAACTTCTGGTTGGCATCCACAAAGAAGGAGAGAAAGAAGAGAGATGAAGGGAGGAGGAAAGAGGAGGTGAAGACAGGAGTGAAATGAGACAGAGAAAGTTAGACAAAGAGAAGGAAAAGAAAAAAAATGTAAGAGATAGACGTATGTAAGGTAGGTTAATGTGACTTTACTGATTGGCGCATGGGTCAAACAGATCTTTTCTTTTTCGTGTCTTTAGTTTTGTTAAATTACAGATTAATCCCTGGTAACTCTGAGATTATGAGAAGGTGAGACTAATGGAGGTGTTAAATGATTTACATTCACGACAAGTCTTTAAAGGATCACTCATTCATACCTGGGTTTTATGAAATTATTTTTACTGCAGTATTTCAGTTTGAAGTTTGAAGAAACACATGTAGTACAAATGTCCAGTCGGGTTGTAATATTCACTAATTGACTATGGTTAGAATTAAATATTCATATTATAATATGACTTAATATTATGTAGAATCCTGTATTATATGTACAGAATATTTATAAATCAGATTTTTCTTAGTTGTATCAGTAAACATTGTTCACTTTTTCTTCCATAAAACTTCCACCTAAGTCTCCTAATAAGATGCATAGTTAAAGTTTACACATCTCCTTAACTTTTACTGCAGTTTCACCGTGGTAGCTTTAGGTCTTTACTGTTGGAAGAGTGGTGTTGTGTAACAGTAAATAAGTACTCATAACACTTGTGTTAGCTTGTCTGAAATCTATTGTGTGTATTCTGGCCACAAGCAGGGTTGGAAAATGCATGTATGGTGTTGCTCTGTTTTCCTTGGTCAATGCATGGAACAAATGAATGCATGTAATAAACATACATACATACACACTAGAGCATGATGTGTCTGTGGGCTTTATTTTTTCCAAAAACCAGCTTAATGGCTAATCCTGTCTCAAGGCACACACATACACAGAAGGTCAGAGCGAATGGAAACATTGTCCCCTGCATGCTAGAATGTCGATACGATAATCTGATTGGCCCAGTTGATGGATAGGCGGCTTGGTTGACCTATCACAGTTAACTGAATTATTGCTCCCACATACTCACCTTTCTGTCATTCTGTCTTCCTTCCTCTCTCTCTGCCTCTGTCTCTTTAGTCTGTCTCTCTGTCTGTCTGCCTTGCTCTCATCCATCCTCCTCTTCTCTGCTAGTCTCTCATCTTTTCTCTCTCATTTCTTTCGAGTCACTAACCAGATTAGTTTGGCCCCTTATGGATTTTGCCCTTTATGGAGCTGTATGAACGGAAGAAAAGGAGGCAGAGAAGTGTGTGTGTGTCAGGCTGAGCTGTTCCTACCAGATGTTTTTCTCTGTTTTATTCTTCAGAGCGCCACACTGTCTGCCTGTCACTAGCAGATACATAGGCTGTGCAAGTATGTCTTTTTTGTGCATGTGTAAGAGTGATGGAGAGCTTTTGTGTATTTGAGAGGGAGTCTATGTGTGTGTGTGTGTGTGTGTGTGTATGCACATATGAGATTAATTACTTCCTCACAGACTACAAATATTCACTGTGTGGTGGAGGTCTGCACTATGAAGGATGAAAATAAATATAATCAATTCGTGTGCCTGTGAAACTGTGAGACACACACAGACAAGGAAAGAAGCTGGGTGTTGAATGTGAAAATCCTGATCTTTATCACTAAGCTGGATACGTTTGTGCCAATAAAGCACACTAGATTGACTAGAATCTAAATGAGAGGAGGTTAGAGAGATAGAGATGGGAAACAAAACAAATTTTAGACAGCCTTCTGAGCTGTCCGTTCAGGTGCAGACTCCCTGGCTTAAAAATCAACTTGGCTTTCAAGTTGTCTGTCTTTCAAAGTGTGTAAATCCACTGTATTATAATTCAGGCCATTCCCTCCATTGTCAAGCTTCTTGAGCATTTCTAAGTGTGGGAAAAACAGTTCAAATGCACAGTTTGTATAATAATCACATCATTAGGACCAAAATATGTTACTTCTATCTGTATCTGTTGTAATCTTATGTCAGCAGTGATTCATGAGTCAATTGTGATGGAGTGCTTGTTTTAAGTTGAACCCAAATAAACACCTTCCTAACCTTAAAGAAAGGAGAAAACAAAGTTCTTTACATTTACAAATTGGACAGAACCAAAGCAATTGTGTTAACACTGTAGCTACATGGATGAGTGATTCCCAAGGGCCAGAATGTGTGTGTGTCTGTGTGTAACTGATCTAATAGTAGTATGACACAGTCTTTCTCCATTCTGAGAAAATTGTTTATTTAGCTGGGTCTGCTTTAGACTCACATCAGCCTTAACAGTAAATCTTAACGCAGCCCCTGTATACACAAGCTTATCCAACACTAACATGGGTTTTAACGCTAACATGGCCTTGTACCAACAGTTAAAAAAGACAAGACATAATTAACAAAGGCCACTATGACTCTTATTCAGCCCAATTGACTAAATCGTGCCTGCTGCGATACCATCACTTTGTGATACCCTTTGAAACCCTATCAACACATGCACAAACCCAGAATCTATTTTGGTAAGCACAGACAGATACAGAAACACCATCCCTCCAACTCTAGGTTCTGCTGAGTCCTCCCAAGGACAGGGCTGGGAGCCTGGAGAGACCTGGCTGGCCTTCTGTTCCAAAGCCCTGACCCTCTATGAGTGTGTGTTCATGGGAAACTTGGAGGAAAAAGGGCAGACTGAGGAACTGAGGTGGATGGATGGATGGATGGATGGATGGATGGATGGATGGATGGATGGATGGATGCAGCTAAATATAATTTTGATTAAAAAAAATCAACCACAGAAAGAGAGAAAATACTGTA
>JAPQRQ010040103.1:0-25727 GCA_037367365.1 Apogon talboti | reverse complement strand
CAGCCACACACCCCCCCCAGCCAGAGCAATACATCTGTGTTGTCACGGGTCGGCTTATGAGTGAAGTGAACGAGACCCTATCGGCATTCATGATCTTATGCCCCAATGAGGCCATCGTTCAGTGTAAAAAGCAATAGCCTACAGCCATTACAGAAGAATCAGACTGCATAGCTTGTTGATGTTTATTATATATACCTCACTGGCCTCACAAATGAGTTAAAAAAAAAAGTGCAGCGCTAGGCAGAGAGGCCTGTTTAGTTTGAATGGTTTAGACTGTGAAAAAAACAGTACAAGGGTGAAGCTTTGATCAGTTACAGATAATGAAGGGTGTTTGTGACCGGCAGTCATGATGCACAGGAGTGATGAACCACCTTAAGCCACAGACTTGATCAGATAAAAGCCGTCTTCAAACACTGACCTCAAAACATTTGTGACCACAACTTGGTATCAAACAGAATTTTAATTACACAGTTATATCAGAGTCAGCGTTTTACAGTAGTAGGGCAGCATTACAGCCTTGGTTAATATGGGGTTATGTTTTATAATGAAGCGCATTTTCTGCACAGCCATTTTTTTAGTTGTGTAACTGTGCTCATGTTGTTGTTCTGGGACCGCAGCATGCTCGGCTGCAGCTTTGCAGACGGTGTCTCATGGAAGGTGGAAAGTCGGGGCTAAAACTGTGATTTTATTTTCATTGATGTCAGTGTATAAACTGTGATATGTGTTTATGCAATATCCCATCAAATGAACGATTGTTATTTTAAACATTTTACACACTCATTGTTTAATTTTAAAATGGTCAGTAGCGCTTTAAAATAAAAGTGAAAGTATTTCAAGCAATTACTTATTATGTAGTGTTTATTTTCATAATGTCCTGGTTGTGCCTTACAGACAAACGTCCAAGTGCTCCTACCCAGAGTTAAACTTTACTTTTTGTCCTCTACTTCCTCCTTTAACGTCATCACTCTGGTTCAGTTTGTCTTTAGGCCTCAGGCTCTCTGCTGTATGAGAGAATCCTGCCTTTGTCTTGCCCTGTTCTTTAAGGCCCTGTGCCTCTGCAGACTAATGAGGAAACACAGGGATGTGCTCGTACTACTGCAGCCACTGTTAAATTCAAGAGAGCTGCACTTTTTAAGTAATATTTTACAACACTGCATGGAACATGTAGAGCTTTGAACGGTATCGATATGGTTTTGGGATTCCCATAGTATAATAAGCTATGTGAGTTGAGTTTTGTTTTTAACCCATAAAGACCCAAACATCCACTGGCGGCCAAAACCATCTACTGATTTAGAATGTTTAATACCCGTTGATTCACTAATCCTATCAATACATGTAAATAATTGGTGCAAAATACAGTTTGTCATCTTTTCATGCTCATCAGATATGACCATTTGGACGTTCAGAGGCTGCGTAGTGAACGTGGAAACACCGTCATCTTCTACAACATTGATTTACCAGTAAAACCCATGGAGCTGGATCAATGATAGTGAATGGACATGCTTGTTTTTATGTTCAGTTGATGATATATTTTGGTGAAAAAGTCACTTTTTCTTCAGCTTTCTCTGTTTTAATATAATAACCTTTGAATTTACTCTGAGTTTTCATGAACATCTAAAGGCCTATAAGAAATTTAATATAGTAAATACATGATTTACAGTGAAAAATGCAAAATACAGAGGATAATATATAATAAATGGTGATAAATCACTTAAGAATGATTAAATAGAGATAAAAAAAGAAATTTGGGAGCTGCCACAAAATTAGCACTGGGTCTTTCTGGGTTAACTTAGAGAATATTTAATGGCTTTCATTGACACTGAATAATCCATTGTTTGGCTCCACAATAGAGAAGTTGTTTTGTGATGGAGATTAATACTAATATGGGTGTCACTAGCATATAGGCCAGGTGATGTGATCTGACAGCCGTGACACTGCTCAGGCGGTCCAACCAACGGAGCAGAGCAGAGAAAATCCACAACAAACTGATGGAGGACAAGGAACAGATTATTTCAATTGTCATCTCAACTCTCACTTCAGTCTTTATTGGGTCACTTAGGTTTGATGTCACACTAGGGTAAATTTTTCAACACCGAAGCATTTTATTTATAAGATACTTGTCCCTCTCTCCTTTTTGTCCTCCTGTTACTGTATGTCTTTCTTTCATCCTGCCCTCATGTGCTCCACGGGTCACTTCTCTCCTTCAATATCTCTGTCATCAGGCTTGTGGTTCTGCAGGCACAGAAGCCTCACTGCGGGGTTTTCGAACTAATGATTACTGTTCCTCCCCTGCTTCTTCCGTCTATGCCTCTGTGTCTCATCATGTCTTCTTTGTCTCCTCAGCAGATTCACCTACTCAGCGTGCTCTGTGTGAGCCTGGCTTTATTTTATGTATTGTGTGGCCACAGATGTTCCTAGAAACCAATGATTTGCTGTTATAATTTGTGTGCTGGGGTATTACAATGCCATGGTTTATTGTACCCATTAAATTAATTAAATATCTTTTACACATACAGAAAAATAACCATTATTTAACTGATATTGATTTTCCTGAAATAGCATTCTTGCTCTGTTGCTCTTGGGCAAACATCGCAGTTTATCACAGCTTTGGGAATGTGTGGTAGTGTGAAGGCTGAGGCTTATTCAATGGGTGATTGTGCCATTGCCTAAAGTGCTGAAATAGGCTGGATTTTTTCAGTAGATTTTCAAGGTTCCTGATTTAACTTTTATAGAGATTAGTCTGTTATTATGACTTGTATTGTGACTTGGATCATGACCTTGTGTTTGTAATTTCAAGAATTTTATGCTCAAAGAATGGTGAAAAGATCATCTTGCTTCCGTAAAAATGAAAAATTGTTAACCATTAACACATAATCATTAGTCTAAGGACTTTTAAGTGAGTTTGCACACTTTGGGTTTGTTTCGTCGTAAGAACCGAACGGATTTGGAGCAAATTGCCTCTTTTGTGGAGGAGGAACTGACTGGAAGTGGTTGGCTGCAGGGCTATTGGGAGCGTGCTGCGTTCACTGTAATCGGAAACTCCGCCATCAAATTTAGTTTCAAAATATTGTGACTTTAATCTTGTAAAAGCACAACATTGTTTTCCAAAAAATTAAATTATTAATTAATTAAATTATGATTTAAAAATTTTTTTTAAACTGCAACTTTATTCTCATAATATTACGACTTTGTTCTCGTAGTGACAAGTGTTTTTATTTTTCCTATGTGGCCCTAATACACTGTCGTAAACATCGCATACAAACAGGGTTGAGAAGTTTGTTGCTGGGCTGAGCAGGATGCAGCAACTCTGAGACTCTTAAAAAGAGAAGTGTACTGATATTTAGTTGACTAAGAGCACTGTGACAGAAGCATTATGTCAGCAAAAGCCCTTCATCGGTGAGTAAGGTTAGAGCTTGGTGCTGTAGTGATTTGCATTAAGGTGTCTTAGAAAGCACACCCTGCTCACTGCAGATGGAGAGGACACGTTTCTGCACCTGCAGCTAAACACACGTTTTTGGAGTGCGCATCTCTGAACATTCTGATACATGGACACACTAAGTGGTCACATTGATCCAAAAACTCTGAACTGACAAGTAGGATTTTGACTTAAGGAGAGCTGGAATCTGAAATGCATGATTTGTTTTCAAACATTAGGCTCTTTAGTGCCAACGATCATAATTTGAAGACCTTCATAGGTATAAACACTCATAACAATAGTAATGTCACTGGTGATGATTCATAATTCTAGAAATGGATCCACGCCATTCCTCTTTAGTGTGTTGTGCTTGACGTTGAGAAAGTAAGCATTATCTGCAGTATACTTGTGAAACGAGAAGCTGGCAGCTTACCCAGCAAGAAGACAGCTGGTCTTGAACATCAAGTGGTCACTAAGGGAAAGCTGTCTGCATCTTACTCTTAAGAAAAACACAAAACACCGCCGTCTTCATACAGATGTGGGAACATATGCAGAAGGGTACTTGAGCTACGTGTGAGTACGTCTGCTCATTTCCAGTCTCTCCTTTTATTATGTCTCTTTTCAAAAGACTGACAGTACGCGCTTTCTTTCAGGTGTGCCGTAGCTCACAGATGAACAAATCCACTGATGAAAACGGAGAAGGGCAGAGAGTGGAGGAGGTTAAAGAGAGCCCTGCTGGTGTGAAATGACGTTGAGATGAGGCAGGCTGGTTGTTTTTTGTATTTAGAGTTAAAAACTCCTATTTGGGGTTTAATTCATCCAAATCTAATTAGCCACCCACTCTAGATAATTTTCCTGTAGAGAGGGAATTATGCTTTCTCTAGTTAGATGACAGACAATTGCTTTATAAAAATCATTATGTGTGTGTTGATACTGTCTGCCTATGCTTACTGTATGTGCATTTATATATGTAGAAACATTGCTTTCTGTATTATCCACCACTGTTTTATTCCATCTTATTATCAAATAAAGACCTGGGTGGCTCCCGTTGTCCTGTGTGTGTGTCTGGGTCTGCAGATTACACTAACAGCTATTCATGCATGCAATCAGTCTCCTTTTCTTTTGTGTGTGTGTCAGCGCTGCAGTCAGAAGAGATGAGTGTCTCTGGAGAGGAGATAGATGAACACACAGAGGAGACAAAGAGGCTGGCCAGTGAAAATACACAAAGCCAGCTGTCTAATGCAGTTTTTGGATAGATTCTGAACATGTTTTCTTTTAAGTAGAAACATTGAATCTGTAATAACAATACTGTTGGAATATATAATAATTGTGACTTAACATTCTGTTAGTCTTTACCTCTGTTTAATTTAATTTCTACTTGTTTCTGTTTCTTCTTTTTTAGGTAGCTCTACAAATGTTTAAAATCAGAAAACATCTATATCATTTAAAATATAAATATATTTCGAAAAGCAATGATTTTAGGGTCAGAAGCCACCTGTCCCGCTGCCCTGCCCATACATAAATGCATCACAAAGAGAAATATTTGACCATTTATACCTTCATTACATTTCATTAGCTCTGTTGAATGTGTGTCTTTGTCATCTATTCAGACTCTGATTAGCAGGTTGACCTGAAAACCATCCAGACTCTGGGTCTCACCAGCCAGGACAGGCGCTGTCTGTCACAACATATTTCCCAGGTGCCCTTGGCTGCAGCAGCTGCAAGGAATCAGTTTAAGGAAAAACATCCTCATTATTCCAGCTTCGTTAGGTTGTACGTCTGCATATAAGACAACAAGCTGAGATGGAAGCCTATTATTTCGGTTCTGTCCTCTCCTCTCCTGAGCGCCCCTTCACCTCTACTTGCCTTCATGCCTCGCTGGCTGTAGTTTTCATTTAGTTCTGAAATTTACACCCTGAACCTTGTAATGTTTGTAATTGTAACAGGAGTCTATTTCCACATCTAACTCATGAAAATCACATTAGGAAGAGCCTAAGCACTGAGCTGCAATACTGTCTTGAGGAAATGGGTTTTCAGGCCAAGTAGTGGCAGGAGTTTAGGGTGTAACAGTTGTGCATATGATTGTCAGTGTGCTTGTCTCTCTAGGGGTGTTTGTGTCATCCTGACTGTCTGAATAAAGCATCTGATATCTTCTGAGCCATCAGATGCACTTTGCTGCCCTCTGTTATGTAAAAGCTGAGATGCGTTGCTGTTCTTATTTCTAAACTTTCTGTTACTACAGATGTAACTGAGCAAAAATGGCAACTACATTCAGATTCTGGTGCTTCATATGTGATTATTTGCTGGCGTTTCATGTTTAATAATAAGTTTTTGGCAAAAAAAAGATATTTGAAGACATCACTAACACTTCTATGAAAGGATAAACATCAGACTAACTGATAATGTAATCAGTTATTAGTGGCAGTCATAAATGAGGCTTTATTGTATAGTTGTTACATTTTCAGCTATATTTCTGAAAGTGATTAAAAATGTGTAACTGACATATACATTATAGTAAATCACAACCTTTAACAAGATAAATCAGTGTTTTCCTTTGTTTTTCTAAGGTTGCACAGATATGGGCTTTGGGGGGGTGCTCTAGTAATACTGGATATTCTACATAGTTCCACATAACCATTAATATAACCATAAACAAACATAAACAACAAAATCTATCAAAAGTCACTGAGTTAGTTTTGTTGCTCTCTGCATTGACATGATGTATTTTTGGCCTGGTTGGTGCACTTAAAAAAAACACTAAATAAACAATAAAAGACGGGAAACTTGGGGCTGGATTTTGGATTAAAAAAAATAATTGTGAAATACCTTACTGACAACTGGCGTGCCACTAATATTAGTTGTATTTGTACAAAATAATTTTGTCCTTTGGTGGCAGCTTTGTGTCTTTGTCTTTTGTTGGCATACACACAGGCAGAGGTGTGCCATATGGCAGCAGAATGGAAGTCTGGGGGGATCGTTTTAACAGTGGTGCTTCCCTTTCAATAGATGGTGTTCATGGAGCTCCCTACTGTCCCTAGGGTATGAGACAGGTGCCGCTAAGGGCAAATAAAGGGCTGTTTGCACAGCTACCCAGCGCGTCAGTTTCCCATCTCATTTGGGAGCGAAGAATGATTGTTTGCCCCAGGCCTCTTTGGCTGCATATACAGTGCAAGAGACGTTTCAACGGTTTATATAGTAGTACGAAATGGGTAGAAACAGTACGGAATCTTTCAGATATTTGCTGTAATATTTTATCTAATGTGACATCATATCTATTCTAATCTTGTTTTGCTAAGGGTGAGTTGTTGCATAATTTTCCCTGCTTCCCAAAGGTTATGTGGTTTTTTGAAGGTGAAGCTGTGCATCTAAATTGCAACTAGACCCTGTGTCCTATATCATCCCAGTATAACAATATCTGTCTAAATTGTAATGCAATTAAGTGCGGATGAGTCCAATCAATGAAGAGATCAATAGGTATCCTGTGGGCTGTGGGGTTGCTGATGATGCTGACGATGCTTTGGTCCGGTTTGTGGTGAGTGTAGCTATTTTTAGTTGTAGTCATTCCTCAGTGCAGGTACAGAGAATAAACTCTACAAAGGAGTTGGCCTAACCACCTCCGCCTACATGTTGCCTCAAGCGCAATGCAAAGCTAATGAATCATGAACACACTGTGACTATCGTTATCGGATCTCTCTCTAGGAACATTCACAATGATATCTCTTGGATTCTTTTTACTGCGTATACTGTGCTTTAATATCTTTCAAACCAAAAACAGCTTAGATTATTGCATAATGTATCCTCCTTCTCTGAATAAAAGCAAATGATGCTCAAAGTAGATGCTTCATGTGCGATTTTCAGGCAGATCCAAATTGACATTGACATTGATCTTAACATGCATTGGATTACCCGGAACACAATGATCAACAAACATCACTTTATTTACACGTGCCACCAATGGGCTACTCAGATGAAGACTGAGCTGGTCATTAGCTTACATAAGAGCATTTGTTGTTCACTTGGTGGTGACTGCACTGTGAGTTTTAATTTATTGAAAAGTCATAGTGTCATCAGAACATGCGGTGATATTATTGCACAGCTCAGATTTCCCTCATATTGTTGCTTAATTGAGAGGTAGCAACAATTTTAACTCAGTACCATGCTGTTTATAGGGACATATACAAGATGTTTACCTGGGGAGTTAATGCTTCAGTGTATAATATGAAATTCTGAGCTTGGATCACATTTCTTTTATCTGTCAAAAAAATGCAGCCATTATTTGTTTTCTTCTTTTGGTGTTCAGTTTGTCCATTTGATACGTGAGTGTTTATGTGGATGTGTTTATGGGGATGCCACCTGGATGGAGTCGGGGGGGCAAGTAAACAACTTTTGTAAAAAATGCTTAACTAATAATTTCAATGTTGTTGATATGGAAAAATTGTAAATAAAGTTGCAAAAAAAAATGCAGCCATTGATTCTGATTTATTTGCAGTGATTAGTTCGAGCATTTTGAGGCGATGGAACTGTTGTAAGAATAAATATGGTTTGTGTGTCTCTTGCAGTACAGTCCGTCTCTGTCCTGGCTTGCTAAGATGTGTTATTAATGCTTGTTCAAAATATTAAAGTGTGGGATTCAGCAGAGAGACAAGTTACTTATCTAAATAAATAGGTGAGTTTTGCTGTAACATCCTTATTGACCGATGGTCTCAGTTTTACTTCTCTTGGGCTTTCCTGAAATGCTTCTTATACAGTAGGCATTAACAATCTTCTATTATTAATGAGGGTAGCTAACTGTGGAGTGGCAGCAGAGCTTTATAGAAAGCCCCAGGAGTGCCCTTCAGGACATCTCTTTACCCCACACCTCTGGTGGGGGCACGTTCAGACTCCTACTGCTGGCTTGGTAATGATGTAGTGAGTGTTGGTATTGGCTGAGCTGAGGTGCTGTGTTCTATAGGAGGAACAGACTGAGAATAATCTTCAGTTGCGGTCATTACTGAAAGTTTTTTTTTTTTCTTTTAAAAACAAAAAAATGGAGGAATTCACCATCTGGGCCACTGGAGAAGTTGTGTCCTTGAATGTTGTATTTTACAGTCTGTGAAGTTGCAAGGTGCTCAAATTATACAAATACTACATGATAAATAATGTATTTGATAGTAATCACTGAATATGATAACAATATTTAAATATTAGTATACTTTACAGTGTAATTTTAGTTATGTTTAATTAAGTATGGGTCTCCTGTCCTTGGGCAAAGTGGTTAATAATGATTTATTCTCATAAATCAGCAGTTTGCTTCCTTCCAAAACTTGACTCAGTTTTAAACTTCCATGTTTCTGAACTGGATTGTGGGTAGAATGGGAGTGTCTGAGGCTTTGCCAAGGCTGTGCCCTTCTGCGAATGGTGCAGTAATTACCACCCGGCTGTCAGGCCCTGTTTGCTCAGTGACAGTTGGCCAGACTTTGCAGTCAATACTTCACTGCCCACTTCATTCACCACAAGCATCACCTTGATTTGATTTATCGCTAAGACTCTTGTCTCTAAATCCGACTCCACAAAACCAAGAGGGTGGGTCAGCAAAAAGTTCTGTGATGTTTTATTTGGCCGTTGTAAGCAAAAAAGGAAAAAGGCCTATCATGGCCAACTTTTGACTTGTCATTCACCAAGTAGCTTAATGCATAAACAATAGCTGCATACTATGCAATTTAATTCCCCTTGTCGGTGAGGAATAATGCATGTACATTTTGATTTATCATTGAGGTTTTGCAGCTTTCTAAGGCAGTAGGTACAGTATATGATGTACATAATAACAAAGAGTGATCTATTAAACAATAAGAGGTGTCTAAACAGACCAGTATTTGATCCTGTAAAGCTCTTAGACCAGCATAAAGCCTTTGTATCTATCAGTATCTCCATCTATACAACAGCTGGATCATCACTCTAATCACACTCACAATTCCAATATCTGCCTGTGCAATTAAGGTCAAGGTCAAGGTCAATTTATTTATATAGCACATTTATAACAGCATAAAGTGCCCAAAGTAATAAAGTAATAGTAATAAAGTTTATTTATATAGCACTTTTTACAGAAAGTGCTGTACAAATCGATAAAAACACCAAAACTAGTAAAAATAACAATAAATACAAGAACTGCTAAAACTAATAAAAACAAGTACACAATAATAGAATAAAAACAACTAAGAACACAACCATAAGTAAAAGCAAATATTAATTACGCATTTGTATTAGAAGCCAGTGAAAATAGGTGTGTCTTCAAAAGTGATTAAAACTGTTCAATAGACATAAACACAGAAGGGTGCAGTTTGATTAAATAAAAATGGGCATATGTATACAAGACACATATATAGTCTCAACTATGCTAAAGAAATGACCAATCGGTCTCTGTTTAGGAAGTGAAGCTTGTGCAGTGGATGGCCACCTGACTATGTGATGTCTGAGCATGGTCTCTGTTGTATGGTGATATATTGGAGTCAGTGACATTGACCTTAATAACAAGTCATAATGCCATCTCAAATAACAATTTTGACCACACAAATCAAAATATGATTTTTTACCAAATTGTCCAGACCTATCACATAGTCATAGACACTGGTGTATTAAAAAACAAGAGGGCTTCAAACTGTTTAGTACTCGTTCCAGTGGCCGCTGCTACACCAGCATAAAGCCTTTGTATAGATTGCTTTCCACATCCATACCCATGTTATGCATTAGTGTCTCTCCCTGCCTGACCGCCTGCCTTCTTTACTCTTAATGGCTTTTAGTTCAGGGATGTAGATTTTCATATATTTTACTGAGTCAAGGAGTCACTGATGGTAGTATGCAATATCCAGTCATTTCTAATTAAAATAATCTTTCTGGGCACAAGACCCAACCATTGTCTTATATCACTGTCTCTTAGAAACTATTTCTTCACTAAACACCGGCAAATAAAAAGAAAATTAAAATCCACTTTTTTTCCTAATGTTCAACATCTACTGCTTAGGCTAACAATCTAAACTGCACCCAAGTACTATTTGAACTATAATATAGACCCCATGCTTAAATGCCTACACATTCAGTAGTCCATTATCTTTTCAGGCTTGTGTTGCGTATGACATTGTGCACTGGAAAAATCTGCTCTCTATCACTGATAGTATTAGTCAG
This sequence comes from Apogon talboti, assembly GCA_037367365.1. Taxonomy (NCBI): domain Eukaryota; kingdom Metazoa; phylum Chordata; class Actinopteri; order Kurtiformes; family Apogonidae; genus Apogon; species Apogon talboti. The sequence goes on along the minus strand of JAPQRQ010040103.1, from coordinate 15,154 downwards.
TAATAAACACCAGATCCAGTGCATATTTTGCATACATTTTCTGCTAATGTGAAATTTTAAGCTCGGCATACTAAAAAGCATATCAAAGTATTGGTCCTTTTTAATAGTATATTTTCAGTAAATAAATTATTTTTGGTTCAGTTCAATGGAAAATATTGGTTTTGGTAGAGCAGCTGATTGTCTCTCTGTAGACTACACAAGGTGTACAACATAAGCAGGAATCTTTGGCCCAGTTCAAACAGGCACAGGCACATTTCTGGCAGTAATATACAAGCTGCACATTGCATTTGTCCCTCAGGACAGTGCTTGGCATATTGCACTGCTCCACTTTTTCTCCTTGCGTACTCATGGCATATATGACCGGTTACTTTGTTGTCCCTCATGAGTGGCACTAATCCATACACACTAATATGTTGTGCAAGATAGCTTTACACTCAGAACCCAAATGCAAAATGTTGACATGTTGATCAACCAGGCCGCGCAAGGCAGGTGCAGCACGAAATTGCCTGATACTGTATTGAATCAGGCAGTATTACATCTCTGTATCAACCCCCAGGTTTCATCAGAATCCTCCAGATTTTCAGAAGGTGAATCATGAGTGTGTAAATGTTTGGAGACCTACATAATTGAGCGGATGACTGATGGAGGGAAACAAAGGGCGATTGTAAAGTGCTTTGTAAATCTTGTCAGCGTTGCTATGCTGAGTGTGGGTGCTGAAGGTCATTTGTCAAGGTTATTTGCTGATGAGTCAGTGTGCGAGGGCAACGAGAAAAAAGGGAGGGGGGGCACGGCAGACCGTCAAACAGACAGTGTAATATTATTTAAGCAGTCACAAATCCTTCAGTATGTCAACACCAGAGGAAGACAGATGGACGCATCACTCTAAGAGTAAGGGCACAGGAAAGTAGAGGAGATGCAATTTGTGAGATTTAAAAGCTTACATTAAACTGTCAGTTCTCTATACTAGTCTACCGTGTCCGAGGTGAAAGAAGATAAGCTTTTGACTAATCAGAAGAAAAAAATCTGCCCTGAACATAAATAACCATAGAGATCATGCAACTCTGAGAGTCCAAAACATTTAATAATGATATCAATATGAGTATTTTAGCAGAAAAAGTAATATTTGCTATTAATTTTGACTCTATATAAAAATTGTGTTCATTTTTGCTCTGCAAGTTCCCTTATATCTCAAGTATAGCATTGGAAGGGCATCTCTGTAGCATCACTGACATGGATATTGCTCTTGGCCATATTGCGACGATGATAATATTTCGATTAATTGTTCAGCCCGAGGTGAACACATCTTTTCAGCTGTTCTTTTATGTCTCCAATCGCCTTCTCCGCAGTGTATGTTTAGATCACAACCCACTCTGCAGGTTTATTTCTCTGCGACCCTGTTCTGATATCCCATAGTGGATTATTTCTCTCAATCAAGACGTTTTATGTAACTGTTAGCCTGAGAGGATTATAGAAAAACACTCCGCTTTTAGAATGCAGGCCAATGGAACGTGAAGATGTAACCCTACTTTATCATGTTTGTAAATAATTGTCCATCTGGCTGTCAAATGTAGTGTGTTTGGAAGGCATTAGTGGATCTGAGCATCTATACTTTAAACACTTTAGTGCATATGAATCGATCTCCTCTGCGTTCTCATAAGGGTCAACATCCAGAGTGATGTATAGCGTCTTGAACATGCACTTGTATCGCCATCTATGTTCTTGTTGATATTCCTGAGAGGCGACCAAGGAAAAAAAATGACATCTCCCTGTCCTTGGAGTTCTGGGATGCTGTTTCACCTCATCGCCATGGCAACTGCTCATTTCGTCACCGCTCCCCAGGTGTGCTGTGTAATGTGTTCCCAAACTCTCTTTGCTCACAGCTATGTCTCACCTCATGTTGCACTTCAACCAACACTAGTTATACCTCTATCATCACAAAATGACACAATTTTCCTTTGTTTAGGCTTTGCTTTTCCTTTTGTTTTCTCACCATATAACCCAATATGTGAGTCATCAGCAGAGTCAACATCCAAAGTGGGTATCAGATCTGTAAAGACTTTAAGATTAGGCTCCCTAAACAAGCTGCCGGACTGAAATAAGTGCAAGTGGTGACACCTCACAGTGAGCAATACAGCTTGCAGATGAAAACGTTCATGTTCTGGTACAGTAATTAGTGCCTGAGGGGTGCAGTATTAGCACATACTGCTAATCCAGCACTGGTGCTCCAGTGGGCTCAGGACTACGAGAGTAGGACTGAATCCCAGTGGAGCAGATGGATGATGTGATCCAGCAGAGGCTGAACGAGGCCCTGATCATTAAAAGGCTGATTACATGGTGGTAATGAGATGAGCATTTTGGGCTCAAGGCTGGTGGTTTTGTAGGAAACTCGGTTCTCATTGGGCTTCTATGTCAGTGTTTAGAGGACTTTTGTTCTGAAGGAGTTTTTTGGGTACATTAGATTGAAGGTCATTGTTTGTATATCTGCCTATTCATTATGAAAGAACATCGGACAACCTCTATGCCATCACCAATGGAAAATCTCTTTGTAATACTGTAGATACAATATTTACCGAAATCTAAAAACATTAAGGGTTATGTCCTATGATTAGTTGGTTGTACTATATACAGTATGTACATTATTACATTTCCGAGAAATCCATATGCACATAGCCCATAAGATCTTTCATCTTATGGTCTATGTGATCAGCTGTAAATGGCTGTGCCTTTAGGGGGAATTATGTTAATAACCAGATAAAATGTCAGACACGGAGCCTACTGTGACATGTGACCAGCAGTTTAGCACCCAAGCTAAGTTAACATTTAACATTACATTAGTCAACATTACTTGCGGCTGTTTCATTAGAAAACATTATTATATATCACCAAATGTAATGTGAATAAATCTTGATTTTCTGGGTCTGGATTGCATCAAATTACTAAAGCACCCCCATGATCCTATGGTACTGTATGTTATCATAGAACTTCAGTACATCTTCTGTTATTGTTTCAACTGAAGACGCCTAGTGATAGAAATTACATACTGAGTGTTTAGAAACCCCACAATAAACTGCATGAACAGTACTGGGAGTAAAAACACCATCCATTTGATTAGTGCTCTGTGTTTTGTCATTGCATTGAAATAACAAATGGATTGTTTTATGCTCCTTTGATCGTCCCAGCGCAGGGATTACAATATGATTACAAGTATTTGTTAATTAGGAAAGTCAAAAAGAAGCAAGAGCCTTGTTTGGCAGGATTAAAACAGATTTAGTGGGTATTTTTTTAGGGTATAAACAACTTGGCTCTTTTAAAACTCTGCGCGAGACTACTGTTCTGTGACTGAATGTTTGTGGGCAGTTTAAATAATGCCTTGTGCAATGCTTCTTTTACGTTGGCTGTAGCTGAACTGTGTTAAAATGCAATATGCAAAACACTTTCCATTATTTTTGTACAGGTTGCAAATTTCACAAACATCCATCAAATGTAGTTGCAAAATGGTTTCAAGTAATTCCAGGCTTCATGTTAATGGATGTTTGGTTTTCTGCTGTGAATCCTTTTTCCCTGTCATTATACCTGCCATTTTAATGGTGTGCAGTCAAGAACACTAGAGCCATAAATTTTGGTATGCTGACGAATCTATTAGAAATACTTCCTAGTTGCAGTTTCCCTCTGCTGACTTGGGACTTCTATCATCTTATGGGCTATGAGGTTCGTCTTGCAGCAGCTCATCCATCTAAGGGACAGCAGTGTCAGTACAGTGGGTGAGGGGGGGGTGATGATGGTGTTGAGACACACCTCTTACCCCTGGGACTGCCCTCTATACCTTCGTCTGATGTGATTTATGTGCTTTTCCAGGCCCACCAGCAGCAGTATCATTATCGGCCTAGTAATGTAGTTCATTTAAAATTCAAGAGTAGATGTAACCAGTATTGATGTGTAGTGCTAGTGCGAACAGATGGAATGATAAACAACTTTCACATTATGACACGTTATGACACTGCCTTTCCCACCCAACCAAGAATAGCATTAGCTCTGAAACAGTTTTATCAGAGGCCACTTTGCACATGCAGTAAGTCTCAAATGTAGGAATATTTAAGCCACTTTGCACATGCAGTAAGTTTCAAATGTAGGAATATTTAAGCCACTTTGCACATGCTTCCTTTAGCGAAACTTACCGGGGAGGCCGCTCACTGCCTGCAGAGCTGGATGACATCATTTTTCCCAGAGCTGCATGACTGAGTGAACGGCTGGAAAGACAAGGAAAAGGCTCGCAGCAAAAAGTGCAGCCTCCCACACCACCCTAGTCCCAGTTACACCAGACCACATGCCACCCTATGCAGCCAAGCCATGCCATTCTAGCTTCCCCCTGGGCAAACAAAGACCCCTTTCAGGCCAGTCCCTACTGTGATCACGCAGAGCAGAAGCAATCTGTTCCCCTTGGCTGCTCTCTGTGAAGTGACCCAGCCTTTTTCTTGCTACAACTTTGCTGGTTTGTGCAGTGCTCAACCAGCCAGGCTGATTCTGATTTTTGATTCGGTCCATCTTGGAAAAGGGCAGTGAGGTTGAAGTGACCTGCCCTCACATCTCTCTGTGGCCATGCATCAGTCTGTTCAGTGTTGCTTTTCATTTGAGGGGGTCAGACAAATGGACAAAACACTCCCATCTTAACATTACAGCATTTACTGTACACTGTATAGCCTGGTCATTTTTCCAGATCAGTCCAGCCATCCCTTTGATCTATAGAATTCTATTTTTCTGTATTTTGTTATTTCTCTAAAAAGCTCTGAAAAGAGGTTTCTAACATACATGAACACCAAGCCCACATTTAGAACATGATGAGATGGGATAAGAACCATTAAAAAACAACTTTTACAGTCAAACCTAGAAACACGGTTATTTTCACCAGTGGACACAGCTCTAATTGATAGGAATGGAATTAAAGTTATTATGTGATGTTATTATATTTAAGTTCACTGTTTGTTGATCCACGGTTCAGACTAAACTGTGACAGTTCAAACAGATCTTTAGTGCAGCTATTGGCAATACAAACCATATGGAAAATATAGATGATATGTGGTTTTGCTGTGGCAAACAGAGCTAAGCTAACAGAGCTATAATGTAAACCTTGAACTATAGGAAAATTATAATGCGATTATTTTATTTAACAGAATTTTTTTTTCATATTTGTGCACTACTGTAGCCAGTGTACTTATCCATAGTTAGTATATTATCTCCAGTAGATGGTGGTCAGCACACCCCCATTTTGGAGAAGCAAAATACACAAGGAATGCAGTATATTTCTCTAGACAGAGCCTACAGTAGGATGTATTTTAACTCAGTGATAAAAGTCCCACCTAAACAAAAAATTGGAAATAAAGCCATTATATGACTCTTCAAAGCTACCAGACTAACATATTAAAATAGCGTACAAAAACTAACTGGGGCTTACTGGATACTAAGTGGATATATACTCTATTATGAAAGACATTTCGTGTTGTAGCTTTATTCTCTTTCAACCAAGTTTGAGTAAATGAGGAGGTTGTTTTTTAGGCCATCGAGGTTACCTGGAACATGTGCACATTACAGCCTTGTAGCTGTTTTAATGTAAAAGCTTTCCAGGTGCTTGCAGCATAGGGTTGGATGAGGCACAAATGGAAGGCTTTTATTGTGAACCAGCTGTTGTGAAGCATTACTTGAGAAAGCCTGTGTGATTTTTTTTTTCTGTGATAATGTCAAGGTCTTTACAGGCAGAATGTGTTATGTGACACAAAGTATAGGCTGATATCTTTACTGTGCTCCCGTTGCTGTGTCCACACATTATATACCTGTCCGTATCCTCCACCCTGAGATAGTCATGTAAGAAAAAACGTACTCATATGTAAGTTTGTAGTACTAAGTGGCTAAGCTCAGCCTACCTTCCTGTGATGGTTTCGGATGCTCCAGGGCCAGAATGCTATTTGTTTGAATGACGAGGCCTGACCCAGCATGCACCTGCACTCCCATTAGCCCTGTGGGATGATGCTACATCCTCACTGTCAGTCAGTGGTCTCTGATTTCCCTCGATCTGCAACTTCAATCCATCGGCCTCATTCAGTCACATTCAAGACCTGAATGAAAAAGTCCTTGAGTCCTGAAAACATGCTTGAAGGTTTTTGGTTTGCAAATTGGAGAAAAAAAAGCATCCGTCTTTATCAAAATACAGCAAACAACAAGAAAACCTGGCTTACGTAACCCTGTACTGATTTATTTTGAATTGTGCTGAAGGTTAGTGCATCCATGACACCATTTAAAGGCGTAAAGAAGGCCTGATCTAGCAATAAATGGATAAAGACTATTTTGCATTTTGCTTGTGAGGAGTTTTATTGCTGAAATGACACTATGACTTATCATCTGTAGATCTGGGAACCTCAAAACACAAGATAAGCACAGCAAAATTTAGCTTTTTTTTTTGTTTAAGCAGATTTTGTTCATTCAGCTGTCTGTCTTGGCCTGTGACTACAAAATAGCGCAGCGGAAGGAAATGAGGACTTTTAAGGGGAATACAAGGAGCGCTCTATTTTTGGTCACACTGACAGTCAAGTGTTTCCATTGTGGTATTACAGTACAGTGGGAGAGCATGGATTTTTCCTTATTTTCTTGTGAATTATGAGAAATCTTTTCTTTACAATGTCTCTATGATTCCACCTACTAGCGTCTTGAAATTTTTCGATTTTATTAAGACGTGGGGTTTGTGCGAAAATGCTTCTCTTTCAGTGCACTTCCTCCATCAGGTTTCTGTCTGTTTACAGTGACGCTGAATGCAATAGTTTTGCGTCAAACAGATTTTCTTTGATAAAATTTTAATATTTTATTTGCTAACCTATTTAGAGTTGTGTCTTCCTCACTCGGTTTTCCATTTGAAGTCTGGCACACTCAAATCAATACCTTATGTAAGCTGTGTGGGAGACAGCTGAAGATGAATTTGAGCCTCTGTTTCTTAAGAAGACTGGGTGCTATCTTTACAATGTGTATGTTCTGTAAGAACTGAAGTCGCCTACCTTCATTCAAAGGGCATGCATTGAAGAGTAAGGCTTGTAAGAAGTGCTGCTCGTGGATACTTGCTGTTGCTATGAGACTGTTGAATATGTGTTGGAAGCACAGCTCTGTTTTTGATAAAAGTTAAAATATTTTTAACACCTAGCGCTTACACTGAAAATTATGCTAAGCCCTGTGCAACGGCATACAGTAGTGTCCCTGTTTCCACTCCAAACGGCAAAAAGAAAAGGAGGCAGGAGCTACAGAGGTACATAAAATGTTGTAGGTTTTCAGTTCAGTTCCCAACCTGTCTGTCTGCTGTCTGATCGGCTTATGGGAGACAGTATTTCCAGACAGCATGAATAACAGGGAGAGAAAAGGCCGTATTTGTCCCTGCGGGTTTGCATTTGTGTCGGGGTGTTTAGGGTGGAGGAATTCACTCAGATTGTCAGTGATGGCTTTGGAAAAGGGCACACTTCAGAGGTCAGATGACAAATTGCGTTTGATATGGCTGTCTACTAAAAGCTAAATGGCACCAGTAATAACCAGTGTTACACTGTGTCAGTATTTTTAACATCCTCTTTACTCTTTAACCGCTCAGCATCATTAATTTGTCATACTCAGGAAAACTGCTTGAACGCTGAAACACACATTGCTGCCTCATTTTACAACATGACGATACCGGATCCGACAAGTTTGCACGGGAGGTTTTTAACCTTTAGTCCCTGTGGGGCCATAAGACAATCAGCATTATATCTCCCCTGAGGAGAACGAGCTAAGCTGGTCTTGAAATGGGAGCGAAAGTGGAAAAGAGTTCTCACAGCTGCCTTTGAAACTTCTATTTTTTGCTCCACTTCTGGAGATTCATCCTAAGAGGCTTAATTTATATTAGCCGTACCATCAGATTGCTCTCAAAATACCAGCTTTTAATTAAGCATGCAAACCAATTAAGCTACGCTCGTCTTCATTTTCCTCGCGGTTAACCTCAGACAAGGTTAGTTGCAGAGGCGTTCACTGTCACAAGGTTCTGCTCAGATTTGTAAACGTCTGTTGTGTAAAGTGAGCAAGAAAAGAGTCGGCTCTTAATATCATACAAACTCATCAGGCGGATAACATGTTCAGGTTTCCGTCAGCAGGTTATTATCTTTTGATCAGGTTACTCCTTTGATTAGCATTGTAGTACATGACAGGAGATAAGATGATAGTTTCAGTCATCAGCCAATTTGTGCAAGTGTACAGTACAAGTCAGAATAAATGCAATTCATAGTAGAAAATACATGTAACTACATTAGTTACTAATTAATTCAAGAGGAGGAGGAGGAGGGGTTTAACTGACCTGATCACTATACATTATGCCTTATTACATGTCTATAAAAATCAATTTGACATAAAATACTGATATATTTGATTTGAAAATAATTATATTGCTTCTGCTAAGTGAAACAGTCCATTTAATTCTACTGATTGAACTGTCTATACCATAGCAATGGGTCGTTATTGAAAGCCATCGTCTGCATTGACCACTGAGTAGAATATTTGAGTCTGTTGTTTTTTTTTCTTCTTCTCATTGTGCAGGAATGCCACCTATTCATATATTTCTGGACAATGTGGGTCAGTAAAGATGTTGAGTCCAATGTGAGTGCAACACCGTCAAGGCTAGGATGGTTTCCAAGGAGGAGCTGCTACATCAAGACAGAATGTGCTCCATTTATGAGACAAAGCTGGCACAAACTTTAACATTGTTTGTGATTAGTTTCCTTTGCATCTCCTCCCAGAGGCCAGTCAAAACTAGGTGCAAGATATATCGAAGAACTTTGATATTATTGAGTACAGGTTACTGTTGTGAGGTTTACACCGCCTGGTTTAAAAGTATGTTTTATGGTACTTTTCAGCTTTATCACCTCATCTAAAATATATATAATATAATTTATAAGTATTAAAATGTCTTTACTTTCTTACATTACTTCTGACAAAGTAACTGTTCTATTATCTATTACATTTCAAGAGCAACCTTCCAAATCACTGACACTGTTCACATATCATCAGCTATTTTCCTCATTGATGCTTAGATCTGCTCTAACCTATTATCTAAACTCTTTTCTATACATGGCCAGTTCTAAATTTATTCCTACTGCAACGTTCCCTTCGTTGAAAATGCATTTTCAAAGTGTCCTTGCTTAAGCAGTAAACCGAAGCCCTTGACAAAATCATTACATTTTCTGTTTGAGGTCTTTTATGATAAAACAAGAACACACTGTACATGCTGGGAGTTCAACATTAGAACTTCAAACACATCATCAGTGGTTCATTTAGAGGGTTTTTGAAGAAGAGGTGGCACAGATTTGTCTTTGGATCGGTTTGATTCTCTCATTTTGTTCTTTAGATCACCCCAGTATTTACTTCTGTCCTTGTTACTTCCACCAAGGAGGTTTTGTAATGTTTGTCTGTTTGTCTGTCTGTCTGTCTGTTAGCAACATAACGCAAAAAGTTATGGACGGATTTTAATTAAATTTTCAGGAAATGTCCGAAATGGGACAAGGAACAAGTGATTAGATTTTGAGGGTGATCCGGTTTGGATCACCCCAGGATTTTTGCGATATGTCCACTAGTAGGGAGCGCTATAACAAAGCCCAATACCCTTGAAGTGGGTTACCTAGCAACAGATAAACAATACAAGGCCTGCAGCATGGTGGGGAACTGAGCTGCCTTGGCGGAGGTCTGCCTCTCTGAGTGCTTTTCTAGTTAGAACTTGAATTGGAGCAATCTAATGTTTCCAATTTAGGTTCTGCAGTGTCAAGGATGAGGCAACAGGGAAACTTCATAAGTGACACCACAGTAAATCTCTCAAATAAGCTGTCACTCCAAATCTCCAGCCAACATCTCACTCGCACTTTTAGCTCGTCCCTGGCTCACTGTTTGCTTGCCAAGTACAGCACAGTGGACCGCAGACAGCAGCCGCCTTCGCCTTCACACTTAAACTCTTCATGCCTGTCAAACGAAATAATCAAGGAAAATAACACAATTTCCCAAAAATGATCCATCTCACTATTGTGTTTGGGAAAAAGTGACGAGCGGTGGTGCCGTCAACCTCTAAATTTAACAGAGGTTACATAGGTTACATATTTATTTTGCCCCTTTAAGACATCTGCCTACGCTGAAATCCAGTTGTTTAAGATGCTAAATAGTGGTAAATTATTTATCACATACGCTACCAGTCTTTGCAGTGAGAAGGCCTAATGGTCCTACCATTTAGAGGATAAGGAGTCACCCCTGTGTCCTCTGGCACTTCTTCAAAGACAGCCTGCTTTTATAGGACGCTGGAGAGCTCAGTAGCATTGAAATGGCCTTTTGTTTCCCAGTAAGTGATCCAATTGTGTGTGACCAATAAGATAATTTTCTAATTTTCCTCTTTATAGTGACGCCTGGCATTAGTTTGCTTTAATTAGAGCATTTAACTTCTGAAGGTTATGTCATTTCAGTGCAACGCTGTAATTTTACCAAATTTTAGACCACGTATTACAAATCGTATGCACTTTAGGAATATTCATGAGCATGTGTGTTTGTGTGCTGTGGTGTTCATTAATACAAACATTTTTCTTTATTTTTTTCATACAAACATCCAAAAACAAACAGAAGATGAACAAATTAATAATAAGTGGCAGATATGGACAAAGCTTTTTTTTTTATCATGTATTTAATTTTATATCACGGTAACTGCATTTCAAATTTTTTTTATATGTTTTATATTTTTTTGTCACTCGTCATCTCCTTCTTTTTCTCAACCTCCTCCTTCTTCTATTCTTCTTCTTCTTAGACCTTTCATACAAACAATTTTTTCTCACAATTACCCTTTTCAATGTCATATTCACTGTCCGCCATGTTTGTTTGTGTTGTATTTATCTTAATTTCCCGCCTACATCTATGTGGATCGATGCAAAATGGCCAAAATAGCAAAAGATTTCCTTTTAAGAGTGTAATTTGTAACACAATAATATAAACAATAGAGCCTACTATGAAATTATATATACTCTGTTGCCCGTGAAGCTGGAAGAATTTTATTTTCAGACACATTCCTCTTTTTTATTCCTATTTATACACACCAGTATCACCTTTGACCTGGTGCATTGATTACATATGGAGTCCCAGTTATACTTTATTAAGAATAAATCACATTGTCACAATCATGTCATGAGAAGACATAAACATATTTTATTCCAACTTTATGGGCATCAGTGTATTTGTGCATTGAGTGACAATAGAGATTGTAATGCCGCATTAACTGAATTGTCAAATTTTACAGTGTGTTTTAACAGTGTCTCGCAATATAATATGCTGAGCTGTTTAATTCCACAGTGTATACCCATCACTGAAAAGCATAAGTCTCCAGGAGCAGGATGTGTCGTGACCCTCTCATGGCCAGGTTTACTTTTGCTGAATTCTGTGAAAACCTTCTTTCTCTGTATCATTTATTAAGAAGATTGCCTTTCCCTCGGGCCTCCATTAGAGCGTAGGCACGCAGAGCCAGTGGAGGGTCTTCACGCCTTTGTGCACAGGCAGCGAGTCTCCAGGGCCAAACAGCTTTCCATATTTTTATGGCTGGATTCACCACTGGAAAGTGATCTTTCCCTGGGCTCAGGAGACAATGGAAAGGGTGAAGTGGCACCATAGACGGCCCCTCAGCTCGGGATAAGATGTTTAACTGTGCCTCGGGGTGCTAACTGTGAGAAAGAGAGCACAGCATCTCTATCAGTCAATCATTCTGTGTGCCTGCCGCTGCCAGTCACATACACATATTCAGAGGTGCACACACCAGCTTTGTAGCAGAAGTGGAGAGCTAAACACCCTCCCATTTACAGTACATGGAGTGCCTCTGGCATACCAAGGTTTCACACAGCTACAGAACATGAGGGATGTCATTATAAGTATTAAAGGCACACAAATGCAGGCATCACTGGGAGCAAGCAGTCTACTACAGCTTCCAAAGTAATACTAATTTATATTTTGTGTGACGTTGAAAAGAACAAGTTCCCCTTCACTGAAAAAACACATTTTTACCTTCTTCCTTTTATTTTATTCTTTGTGCTTCACCTTCTTTACAATGTACTGTATCTCTCAAGCCTTTGTTGCATTCATTTGCTGAAAGGAAATATCTTCATGCTTGCAAAAATGTTAAGATTTTAGGGTGTGTATCTGTGAGCAGGATGCACGATCAATGTTTTGGAGGCAAATGTGACTTAATATACAATTTTTACCAGACTGATGTAGAATTAAGTTTCACATTTGATACTACGCAGCATCTTGAACTGCACATTCAGATGTGTGTGTGTGTGTGTTATATGATACTAAATGCTTAATTAGTATTAAGATATTTTTAGTCGACTGAGAGCGACTGCCTCAGTGGGTCCATAGTGCAAAGCTGCACAGAAAAACAAGCGTGTTGAGTAAACATTATCCCATCTGGAAGTGACTTGTTCAGCCAGAAAAATCAAGCTTCCACCCACTCTCTTTAGATGAGCTTGATTTCACTAAAGAGGATCCTGCTGCCTTTGCCTCTTCCTTCTTACTTTGAAGAGTTGCCTTCACTTCACGTGGCAATTTTATCTGTGTTTTACTGCTGGCAAATGTGCCGTTTATTGACATTGCCCCTTTGTGCTTTGGGTTTGAGGAAACAATTCACAATGTCACATGTCGCAGAATAACAATACCATTTTAAGGCCATCTGTCAATATGCTTTACAGCGCTACAGTATCGGTACCTGCCTTGCAAAAGTTAGACGACCTGTCTGTTACATTAGAAAGTCACGCATTAACTGACACAAAAAACAGTTTAAGTTTCACCACATGATCCCTCATGGTCTTTGCTGAGGTGTTAAATTAGTCAGAGGTGTTCAAAGTTCTTAATTATGCAAAAGGGAAAAAGCCTATGACCATGGTCTGACCACAGACTGCTGTCATTGTATCCGTGAGCTGCTGTACACGAGAGACACTGAGAACAACAAGGAAACAGAATCGTCTGAGGGTCTCATTCGTCTGTAAGTGAATGGTATGAACAGTGAGTGAGTTTGCATGCGCAATAATATTCCACTATTATTCCAAATATAAGGAGATTCCATTTTTGAAAGGGATAAACAGCATATTTCATCTGGATATTCTGATTTAGGCCATATTTAGAAATTATTACAACTAAGAATCATTTTGTTAATCTGTTGAGAGTTTTCTTGACTAGAAGGGTAATATGCAGTATTGATATTCCAACGATCAACAGCAGAGTGAGGTCGTGTACCTGAACACACGCACGACTACAAAAACCACCAACAAATTGATGTTGTGGATCAATAAACAGCGAAGAAACATTGAGATTTTAGCATCAAACTTTATTGTTTTACTTTATAGTTTTGTCCACTGGAGAAAATAATAATAACGCCTCTATTTTTATGACTTTCTCGTTTTCCTCAACTCTGAAGGTTGCTTGTTACCTGTTCTTATCCTCAGCTGGCTTTCTTGTGACTCAATACTCCCTCTAGAGGTCACATACATTCACAGTCCCGCATTGTTCTGTGGCTGTGAACAAATTCAGTATAAATATTTCCAATACAATACTTGGATATATCAACATCAGAAGTCTTTCAAAAAACTCTACTGATACTTGAAGGAAATAATTTAATTTATTTTAGTATATAATATTTAATAATATAATATATTGAATTCTTATAGTATAGTATTTATGAAATTATTTTAGTATAAATACTACTATATATAGGTTCTTAATTGTTTGGTCAAAAAAAGTAAAAAAAAAAAAAAATGGAGAAATTGTTAATCATTGTTTAAAATCCAATATGATGTTTGATCCACAACCCAAACATACCATTTACTTTCACAGAGGGGCAAAGAAGCCAGAAAATATTCATGAATAGGAAAAAAACTAACTTAAAAACTGCTTAAATCAATTAATGAGTTATCAAAATAGTTGACATTAAATTTAATAGTTTTCAATTAACTAAACACTCAAGTAATCATTGCAGCTCTCCTCTGAGTGTATAGTATTTTCAGGGTGATAGTTTTGGATTTTAGGAGTATTATTTAAACATTTATTCAGTGTACACAAACCAATATGCTTTGCAGGACTGGGCTGGAGAAAAGCTCACTTTTCTGGTCAGAACAAGAAGCGCACCTACTTTTAAACATTATGAAAGACTTGGATAGCAAGAAGTTTTTGGAAATGTGAAAAAATCAATCGCCAACATTTTTGAGAAGGTGTTGTTAGGACTGGAAATGATGCTGGTTTTGCAGATTTGGAATAGCATACTTGAAATTTGGGCATGTGTGGCTGCCTGTTAACATTAATTTTAGTTTAATGTTCATTTTCATAAGCCATGTAAGCATTTTATGAGGAATAATCTTTATAATAATGGCAAAAACTGGACTCTTTTGTATATATTACCAACACCACCAGAGCTCACTGGCGTTTCCTAAGTAACTCACCCTTACAAATATTTCCACAGGTTCAAGAAGTAAGACGTAAACAAGTGCTACCTAAGTACCATTTCCAAAACTACTTATTAAACCCTGCAGACTGTGTGACGTGGCTGTCATCACCTCTCTGGTCAGGGCTGCTTCTAGGCTCTAGAGATGACTTGTCTGTTTTGGACAAGGTAGCTTCACATTATACTAACTCAATGTGACAGAAGAGGGGGCAATCTCTGGGATGAAAATCTACATAGATGGAGCCCTGGGGGGTTTTTGTTCCCAGCAACCCAACTGATTCTGAAGTGCAAAACTTTTCTTCACAGGTATCTGAAGACAACAGACCAAATACAAGGTGATTGTTCTATATTTTAAGGCTAAGTGCTAAGAATAATATTGATTTCCTCTTTGTATGTTTAGTTTAGTTTAGTTTATTTGAAAGGGGACAATGCAATTTCATAAAAACAGATGATTACACATGGTTACAAAAGCCAGAATTAGCCAGAAGGCTAGTTTTCATCTGTAGTCCCCTGGCTATGATGTAAAAAAGCAGAAAAATACATCTGCAACAGAAAAACAGGACACTAATGTAACAATAACATACACTCATGGCCAAAAGTTTTGAGAATGACACAAATGGATTGTTTGCTTAAATGTAATTTATTTGTCACTAAATT
>JAPQRQ010040049.1:0-25802 GCA_037367365.1 Apogon talboti | reverse complement strand
AACCGGGGGGGTGGGGGCTGGGGTGGGGGGGTTAGCGAGGCCACTCTCCCGGGGGAACATGAGTCGCGGTGCATTTGGAATAAGACAGGTGAGAGGGGTGTGTCAGCGACTACTGTTGTACATCACAACATTATACATCACTCGTCGACAACCCCCTCCCCTGGCTTACGGATTGAGGTCCGTCATATAATAGTATAATAGAGGCATATCCCCCCGCCCCAACCTGACCCACGGATCACGCAGGTAACTCACTGATCCGCGCATCACTAGTGGGGGGGGCTTTATCAACAGAACGCACCACATCGGGGCTGGTTCTAGGCAGGGGCAAGAGGAGCAATGCCCCCTTAAACAAATATCCTGCCCCCTTAAATTGAACTTCCTGAAGTGTCAGTAGGTAGGAAAGAGCAAAATGAGCTGGACAACAGTACAAGACTTTGAGGAATTAGTAAAGCGTCTTCACTTACACTTTGGAAAGGGAAACTGGAGACTGTTGTTGTAGAGTGGATCATTGGCGCGTGCATACAGTATGTTCCTTCCCCCGGGAGAGTGACCCCCCCCAATTGAGAACCACTGACATAGGGAAATTATTTGGTTGCACTGTTCAGAAACTGGCAAATTAGTCTCAAGGTCAATGTAAAGAATCGTGACAAAATTCAGATTGTGATTTTATTTTTTAAAAATCATATGATATTTTTGCCATGTCGCCCATCCCTACCTTCAACCTGAAAACAGTGGTTCAACAATCCACCTTGTTGAATATGACCTAGAATAAGTAGCTCATTCACAGATACTGGAGGGATTTGGCATTAGACTTGATAAGTACATGCCATCCTTAATGGTTGACTGAGTTGATAGCAAGTTTAAGATGTGCTGAAGGGGAATAAAAAGGATGGAAGGATGGTAAGGAGTTCAGCAGGAAAAAAATGTTTGGCTGAAATAGGGAAATTAATACATTACAAAATTTGAAGAATGCAGCAATGAGACGAAGCCAGGCTGGAAAAATAGATTAATATGACCATAACAACCACAATCACTGCAGTCGTTTAACCTACAATGAACTTAGAAAATGACACCTACTGTTACTGAACAAAGGACAGCACTAAATATAACCTAATGGCTGAAAAAATTCACCTTTTAAGCAGTATACTCTTAATGAAGAGTACTAAAGCACTGTACCCATAAGCAGCTTTAAAGCAAAGCATCAAGCTAGACATGTAGGTTTTCCTTAAAGTGAAGTAAATTCATACACACAGGAAAGACCGGAACTCAAACCCACATGTAAACACTCAAACAATTTGAATACCAGGGCTTAAATACAAACTGAATGTCATGATCTCTGTCTTCTGCAAACACAGTATACAAGAACACAGCAGGATAAACCTGCTCTGGTAGTTCCAGGTTTGTTCGACTTCTGAGGTGAGGTGTGAGAGCATTCTACCCTGAGGCATTACAGAACGGATGTGTACGCGTGTATGTTTTCACATGGACGCCTGTGCATCTCTGTGCACGTGTGTCATATCTTTTACTTTACATCAAAGAGCAAAACCTAATATCAGAGAAATCCTGAACTGGCAGCACTATGGCTGCAGAGCTACAGAATCAAAGGCGACAATTCCACTGGAGACTGAGATACAGAAAAGAGGACAGGAGGGAAAAAGAAAAGGAAGACAAAGAGACAGAGAAATAAGGGTGGGGGGGGTGAGACAGTGATGGAGCAAGAGATCAATCAAGAAACTGAAAGAGAGAGAGAGAGTATTGCTTGTGTCTGAGCTGTCATTATACAGCAGGCCTCCATTATGGAGCTTCAGCAGAGAACAGAGTACATCTCCCTCTGACCCAGCTTGCTCTCCCTGTCTTGAACACACACACACCTCTGTGCAAGGAGCAAAGAGAGCAGTCATCCTGTCTTTTACCTTGTGTGGCTTTAAATGATACGACTGTGTACGTGAGTGTGCATGTGCGCACACCTTATTATTCATCCCTCACCTCCTACTTTCTCTTCGTCTCTCCTCCACTCGCTGTGTATTCACCACCACCCATCAGTCCCCAGCCCCCACTCCGCACCACCAACCTGCCTGCCAGCAGCTTGCAACAAAAACACAGAGATTTCAAAAGACCAGCCGGCATCTCTCTCCCTCTCTTCACCTTCCTCTCTTTTATTCTCCAACGCACACACAGCCACAGAGAAACAGAGTGTGTCTTGAGGGTAGGCACGAGCTGAGATGATTCTCTCTCCTCTCCTCCTCCCTGCATCCGACTCACCCACCCTAACAGCGCCATTTCCTCTGTCTGTTAATTACATAGCGGCTGTGGTAGAGGTTGCTGGGGTTGTGTGTATATGTGTATGTGCGTGCATGTATGTCATCTGGGGAGTGTGTGGCTGTGTTCTCTGAGACACCAGCGTGGGCGTATGACAGAACAGTCTGGTTACGCTTCACAACACTGCTTAGAGAGTGTGAACACACACATGCAGAGACACACATCATCATACAAACACACATAAGAGCCTTGTGTCTGTGTCTCTGGCTCTTTGTGGTCTATGCCCCAGAAGTCAAGCTGCTGTCTGTGTGGCTGTGGCCTCTGTAGCCTCTCTCTGAGGGGGATACAGGCCTGCTGCTCTCCTGATGAGAGGGCCAGCTACAGCCTCAGCCCAGCTGTTTGACTAAGAGGAGGCAGGGAGTCAGCTCTGACTCACAGTCACCGTCATCCTCTTCATTGGAACGTCTTTTAAGTACCTCACCTGATTCAGAGTAACAGAAAAAGGTGATAAAGTGACACTTCCTAGTTAGTTGGGAGATGTCATGATGAAGAATCCACAGATGAACTCTAAATAACACAGAAGAAAGTAAAGAAGGTGCTGCCATGGAGCTTATCATGGTTTCTGCTCCTGGGCTGCTCTAAAACGTACCCGTAGCCACAGAAACAAATGCATGCACAAGCTAACAAACATGTACACATACACCAGGAGCCGACATGTCTTACACAACTGGATACACTTTATTGTTCTGTGCCGTAAACCTCTCAGTGCCCTAAGAGAATACTGGATGATAACATGTTTCAGTTATCTACTTTCAGCTTCTTTACTTCCACTTTCTCTCTTCATCTCTTACTCTCTTTCTCTTCTCCACAACCTTCCTCAGGAAATGAGTGTTGTTTTTCTGGCTCCGCTAAATTCACTCATCACTTCAACCTCTCCCTCCCCTCTATTCTCTTTTTCTCTCTGTGATGTACTCTGCTGGGTTGTGGTTGCCTAATTAGCACTCCAAGTGCTCTGCATGGGCCCTGACTCCCAGGCGGCTGCACAGCGCACGCACACACACACACACACACACACAGACAGACGTGTACACAGCACCCACTTGACTTTCCATAGAAAGGTCCAGTTGCTGAGAGTTGCCCTGTTGTAATCTTGTAATTGGTATAATTGGTCTGTGTTCCTGCTTGTACATATGTCTGTGTGTAAATGGCCTGATGACTGAACCCATCTCCTAAAGGTAAGGTGTAGATTACCTGCTCTCACAATGGCATCCGAGTGAGCAGAGACAACATTTCTGTTGGTCAGGCTCACAAAATTGAGACTTGAGGCATCTAATTCTTTCAAGCAGCTAGCTACAGAAGAGAAATATATCATAAAATGGACGTTAAAATTCTCCAACACTTTCAAGAGTCAAAATTCACCCCCCAAGTAGGACTAAAATTTAGTTTTACATTTCATTGTTTTGTTATTAGCTAGTGGAATGTGTACTACCAGGCCTGCAATGAATGCTCTGTGGTGATGAACGAATGGTCCATTCTTTTAACAACCCTTGTGACATTGTGTGGCAAGATAAGGGAAGTACATTTAGCATAAGTTGTGTACCACATATGTTTAAGCCGTTAGCTTCAAATGTACTTATTAGATTATCTGTTTACTAAATCATATCTTATTTTATCAGTTAGTCGTAGCACTAAGGGAAAACACATATGGTTCATGTGAAACTGAGATGAGACAACACATACAGAGATAAGATTTAAACAAATTAAAGAAAAATAACTGCTTAAAATGAATACTCTTTAGTTATGCAAATACTAGGCAGATAAAAAGTCACGCTGGCAACTACATCTTCTGAGAGAGCAGGTTTAACATGGAAAATCTGGCATGCAGCTTGGTCCATGAGTGGATTAAAACACTTGGCCACAAAACCCACTGTACCCCTTCAGGCAGATATATGACCTTGCACTCAAATGCAAGAAGGCATGCTAACAGACACACACAATATGACAGTCAGCTGATATATCTGATATATTGGAGACAGAGAAAGAGAGAAACAGAGGAAGCGAGAGGCACACAGACATGTTGAGGAGATAGAAGCAGACACAGATAGATGGGAAAAGAGAGATGATGATGCGATAGCACAAGAAAAGGCCTTTGTTGAATTATAGCCTTTAGCACAATACCAGGTTATACAGTAAGAGTGTGACAGGATAACACAAACAACAGACAAGATACGTACACTTTGATAAATGCAGAGGAACACACACCAAAACCAATGAAGCCACAGTTTGGTAAGTGCAATAGTCAAGTATGGCCAGTATAGAGTGTGTGTGTATGATTCTCTTATCTGCTGCTCTCATGTTGCCTGTGTTGTGTTTGTTTGGCCAACGCTTATCAGGCCCCGGGGGTATGACAATGACAGCAGCAAACATCAGCTTCACAAACACACACTCACACACACACATATAAAGATATCTAGAACATTGTTTGGGCTGGTAAATGTGGCAAGAATGACTTGCATGAATGAAATTTTTTAGAACAGTCCCCCTTTGACAAAACTAGGATCACACAAGGGGAGGAGACTACAAACACTATTAGCGCTCTGAAAACTGTTGCTCTAAAATTAAACCAAAGAGGACCTTTGGGCAAGTGAAGCTGCAGAATACCTGTTAACAATGTTTGCTACACCCGTATTTAACCACATCTCAAGTGCCACATGGATGAGGATATGAGAAAGAAAGAAAATATAAAATTACAAATAGTTCCTTGTTCCAGAAAGAATGTTCCTGTGCAGATGTGTAGTTGGACAGCCATCCTTATTAACATAATTAACCAATAATTCCGGGTTAAATAAGTCATTTAAACCATCTGAACATTGAATATACATCTATTTGTCGACTGAACGTGCATACTGATTAATTTTTAACTCAGTTTTTATTAGAAACAAACATGTTTACCTTTCAAATGACATTCTTAATCTCCTATTACATATATAGCCACTATTTAATGTGATGTTGAGCAAGTGTTATGGCATGTATAATTAATTCGTCAGTCAAACATATCTGTAGTTATGTCAAAAGGTGTATCAGTGTGCCAGGGTATGCAACAAGCAGTACCACGCCTTCTAAACATCAATGGAATCATGGCTCATCTCCCCTCACATGCACACAATATCGGGTGTCGAAGCATAAAGCACTGTTTAACAAAAAACTGGACAACACAAGGACATGTGTGTCTCTACACAGGCCCAACTAACAGAGCAGGTTAGGCTTGCTCTTACACACAGTGAGTAAACACACGCACGTGACAAGTAGCTTTATCAGTGAACAAGAACAAAGAACAAAAGTCATGAACCACAGGAAGTTTTTGGTTTTCTGGCCAACTGCTTTTACAGCTTCCTCCACACTATTCTACCTGTGATCCTCTGCATGTCTACTTGCCTGTCTGGCATTCCAGCTATACATTTTTCCCCCATATAAAGGTTTTAGGTCTTGTTTGTTCAGCTGTCTTCTCTGGTCATCACATTTACAGATTACCTTTACTACTAGTTTTTACAATCAGTAGGAGATGCTGAGACACACAGTCTCTCCACACTAAAGGGAAAAGCTGTCAAAAATGCCTAACACAACAAAATACAACATATGTACCAACAGAGGAATATGAACTGGGGAGAAAGAAGAGGAAGAACAACATAGATCAAATGGGGGAAGGGGAGAGGGTGGGAGGGTAGCAGGCAGTAGATACAGAAGTGGCAGAAGCGAAAGAGGCATGATGACCTACAGTGGTTTCCCCTCCAACACATAGGTAGACCACACAGCAACCCTGCTCTGACACACAAAAAGAGCGGTGTGTGCAGCCTTATTTTCATACCACCTCAGGACATTGTTGTAATGCTAGTCAAATCCAAGCCTCACCCAGTCAAACACATCCCATTCTCTCTAATAGTGAACTATGTAAACCCATGCAAAAGACCCTCTACAGTCAGTGCTATTCAAAGCTATCAATGTGGCCTGTTGATAAGGAAATGCAAAGTGGGTCACCTTTAACTCCAGGCTCCTTGTGTAAACAGTACAGGGAGCTGCTTGGGACTCTCCTAATCACTCTCTAAACAGAGCCAGGTGCTGTTGCCACAGACAAACTGTCACCAACACTCTGCTCAACACAGCTGCTGTCTAGCCCCCAGACACTCACAGCACTGCAGGCTACCGCAGCATGACAAACAGCACAACGACACCTGAAAACATGCCAAGGAAAAGCACCATCTCTGTACAAGGGTTTGAAAACTTTTAAATGGCACATCACAAGAAAGAAATTCCATTCCTTAAAGTCAGATTTGCATAAGTAATCTAGTGCTCTTATCATGTGCTGAACCCTCAGACACATGTAAGTCTGTGACAAGGGAGGATAAATCCACTTAAAGTCAGCTAACTCATAGTTTTATTATTTCTGCCAAGGAGGTTATTTTGTTACTGCTACTTAGTTCTCCCCTCACTAGATATGGTCACAAAAGTTTGTTTTTTTATTAAACTAATAGGCAGACTCTCACATTTTGCATTTTAGAAATGGTCTTAATCTCATTCACTGGACAATTTGTTTTATTTTTATTTCACCACCATGAAACTTGAGATCATTTTGAAGCTCTCTAGACTGTCTGCGAGCTCAGGAAACTATTTCCATGTCAAATAAAAGCAAAGAGCTTAAAGCGTCAAAACGATTTGGAGAAATTTTCAGATGATTATTTTCAAACAAGGTGTCTTCCAGGTGTGGGGAACTAAATCAAACTGCATAGAGAACTTGTGCAATGGTTAACAATAACTGCACAATTTGCTCCTCATAGCTAACTTAAAAAGATTGCTGATGACCAAGGAGTTCAGTGTAGTATCTGGTGAGAAGGAATGCACCATTCTGGCACAACAACACTACAATGTTACAGTAAACTATGCTCCAGTTTAAATATGAATCATGTCAGAACGCTTCATTGTGTTTTCTGTTAAAGAGTCCTCAATGTAGGCCTTTTTAAATGGTGTCAAGTAGAGAACTTCAGTTACTGGCAACATCAAAACATCCTACAGCCTCCACTAACATTCATGAGGTATGTTGTTGTATGTGTATGTTGTCAGAGTATGAATCTTGATCACATGTGAACACATACCAAAACCACCAACCAAGCTTGACAGGTTCCTACAAATAACTTCTATATCTATATCTTTGGTAGATTTTAAATATGATTTCACTGGAGATACATTTTAAAACATGAAAGAAAAACATGGCTCAAGTCTTACCTTGACCTTTACTTAAAACAAATCATAAATAAATCTAGAAAGGACTACTGGAGTGCATGTATGAAGGTTCAATTGGTTCAATCAAAAGAAAATGTAAAAGTCTGTAAAGAGCAAAAAATATGGCCTAAACTGATATCAAATGTAACATATTTTTACTCTTATTGCCTACCATAAAGATGAACATAGTTTTACATTTTACATTACAATAAAAAAAAAATGTTAAAAGTATAAAGACATTGCTTGAACATGTTTTCCTATGACACATTTACATAAGTTGTCCACTTGGTAAATGTATTTGTCTGCTCTAAAAGAGTGGGTGAAACATAATATCCAGTAACAGTGATCATACCAGAATGACTGTGTAAACCACAACAAGTAAAACAGAACAACACTATCTATCACTTTCTTCCCCTGACAAAACCCCCTCATTAAATTTCAAGGTAGACAAGACTATTTTTATTTGACCTGGCCCTGCTGTGAGCCATTTATGTAATTATTCAAGCTATAATTCATGCAATGCATCATAAAATAATAGAATATATACCACAGTGATATAAAAATGACATTACATAGTTCTGCACATACACTCAAGTAATGAATAACTTCCATCACTAGCCAGTAGCAGTTAGACACAAGAGAGAAAGTCAGTCACTATGAAATCAGGAGGCTCTAATTCCCCTCTCTTGCAGTTATGGCTAACCTTATCAGCAGCAGCTAAAACACACAACAAGGCTCCTTCTGGCTGCAGATAAACGCAACCCGCAGCACAGTGTGTTCAGAAAGCCTGTTGCTTCACTGCTGTGTTTGTAGAATGTGTTTTATACACGAGGTATGTGTCTGTGTTTGTGTTCCCCACTGAAGCAGCTGTTGTACGCGCCTGCAGTTAAAGACAAGTGAAGGAGCGCGTGGGAAGTGACTCAACACGGTCCACCTGCCACGCGCACGCCCGCATACACACACACACACACACACACAGATATGGGGTCAGAGCCTTCACCCGCGCGCGCACCAAATGGTCAACATGTGTCACTATCGCAGTCACGGTCGCGTTTACGCAGGGAAACACGGTCCTTTCAGAAGAAGAAACAGACGCTCTCAAACCATGCTGAAGGAGCCGGCATGGTTGTGGAGACTACGAATTCCCAACCAAGTGAAGCCAACAATACAATTTTACATAAAGGACCAACAGTGAGGGCAAATGGCTTATGAAGGAACCCTCTGGGCTGTACTTTACATAATAATCACAACAGCGGACCGGTAACAATGTTACAAGAAGTTAATTTAAGGGGTATGGGAGCTAGTTATTTCTTTTTTCTTTTTCTTTTTTAGTCCTTCGGGCTAATCTGCATTTTTAAACACGATTGTCTGAAAATCCCTCATAAAAAGAATACGGGCTAAAACATCAAATAATTACACAAAGCTTACACCGCCACCTTAACGAACCGGAGCAGTTCCTTGTGTCTTTGTAGTTCTGTGATATCCTACTCTCTCCAGTCTCTAAACACAACACAACGCTCACACATAGAAGCACGCGCACACACACACAAACATACGCGCGCGCGCACGCACGCACAAGGGCTCGGCACCGACCTCCGGAAAAAAAAAAAAAACAAAAAAAAAACTACCACCCGTTTCCTCGATATCGTAATGACTTCCTCAACAAACCCTTGCCGTGTGTTCGCTCGTTTTACACAAACAACGTCCGGTTTTGGAAACACAACTAACCTACAGATTTGCACATAGTCACTCACCGCAAACAAGTATGGGCTATTCCAGTGTTTATAAATGAGTAAATCTCTCCCTCCGTTAGCAGTGAAAGCGCGGATCCATCCCTCCGTCGAGAACAGGGAGTCCACACTTTTGTTGTCACGCAGGAAGCTCCGACGCCTAAGCGAGGCCACGGGGACGGAGCAAAGCTGAGCAGAGCGCCGGGGAGAGGAGGAGAGAAGCGGCCGGCTGCTGGGAGCCGGGAGGTGGGGCTTCCTCTCCGGACGGACAGACAGACAGACAAGCCAGAAGGGGGCGGGGTGTAGAAGCACCTGCTCCCCCCGTCACGCCTCCAGTCAACAGCGCTGACCCCGCATTGTCCCCTCAATGGGATAAAGAATGTCCTATCCATCCCCAACCAGGATGGACAGAGTGGCTTCCTCTTCATAAAATAGACCACATGCACACGCGCACCTCCAAGTTCAATGGAGCGCTTCTTTCTATATTAACCGAGAGCTGACAGCATTGTCTTTTTACGCTGGATTTTCATTATGGGTTTCCTTTAGATGCTTTGTAAAAAATAATAATAATAATAATGCAATGTTCTGACGCGAAGTAATTTTGTTTGTAAATAACAATAATGCAGTGTTGATCATAAAAGACTGAAAGATTCCAAACACAGTGAGGAAACATGTTCCCTGTGTAATGAAATTCTTGTTTTGCTGTCCACAGTATGCCAAATATGTAAAAACAGTTATAAAAATTAAAAAACAAACAAAAACAAGATCGATAAAAATAATGCAAATGCAAACTGTATAATTCTGATACATGAGATAGTGCAAACAATGGTAGCCTTTGGTTGTAAACTCCTTTTAGCTGTTTAGGAGTCTGATAACACTGGGGAAGAAAAAGTTAATTAATCTTGAATGTATATAAATATATTTAATTGTGAACAATTTGCAGCAAATGAATTTGCTTTTACAAACTACTAAGCTAAAATATTGGTTACTCCAGCAAAACTCTTATATCAGTAGTGTGTTTTTTATATCTTTTTTTGTGTGTACAAGTCAACAATACATTCTAGCCACTACATTTATCAGTATTATTCAGTAGATCAGTTACACTCTCACAAGGATTTGATAGGCTAGTAATGTGATTAATCAACATTTTTTTCTATTTTATATTTGTTAAACTTTACAATCAATTGTATCAACAACCAAAAAATAAGCCCACTTTCGTTTCATAATATTGCACATGACCACACACAAATTAAATTAAAAAAAAGAGAAGGGTAATTCCATCAAATGTCCACAAGGGGCCAGCCACCCACCAAAAGCACACACAAGCCTCAGCTGACAACCTCTACCCGTCTGGCTTATCAATGGTTTTACTGTGGATTAGATACCAGCCACTGCACAGACTGTAAAATCAAAGCCACACTTGTAAGCAGCAAAGACGGGGTGTTCTCTCAAAGCCACGGATGAAAATAAGGATTAAGCAGGTGATGGCTGGGGAGGAAGTGGGATGAGGCCCCTTTCACATTGTGCTGCAAATTGCTAATTGCTGCATACATCAGATCAAATGCAAGCCTAATTAAGTATTGTGTGTCTCCTGCCCCAGCCCACTCAGCAGAAGGAACAGTACTCTGCAACTGCACATCTTTCTGGTTCTTTAAGCGGTTTGAACCCAAACTTGTGAGTGAGTACACGTGTATGTGTGTGAATGCGTGTGTGCAGTTTATGAACATGCCGGTGTGTCTTTTCTTTCATCCTAGTGATAGTGTATCCCTCACCTCTGCCTGACCTGCGACAGAATGTGAGAGGGAGCAGGTAGACATGGTATGGAGCGCTGAGACATCGCTCTTTGATCTGCCTGCTGTCTGTACACATGTTACCCCCAGGATAACTCTCTCTACACTGAAGGAGCCCCCTTCTGTTCAATTAATTCAATAATCAGTCATTAGAGTATTAACGTTTCTTAGATGACAGACATTTTTCATCAATTAGTCATTTTTTACAGCCTTTTTTAAAATCACTAATCACTTACGGCTACGTTATTACTAGTGATTAGTCATTGCTATTTGGAGTAATTCATTATCTTTGGCATCCAAATAACATTAATAAGCTTTGTTCTTTAATAAGCATCAGATTTTAATAGATGCCTCTGCATGAGTGCATTTAACTGTGAAGGAACAAGAATTGGGGGAAACTGTTAATATTCAATTGAATTAACTAATGAATAAGTTAAAGAAATGATTTGTCATTATTCTTAATTTTTGTCAAGGATGGCTTTACTAGAGACATATGTACACAAAAGCTCTAATAACTGTTTAATAGCTTGCATAATCTCAAACGCTGCTCCGGTGCCCCAGTATCTTACTCTGCAAACTAGAAAGATTCTGTTTTTAGCTTCCACTGTAATTAACATATGGCCTAAGGTGTGTAAAAAAAATATGGTATTAAATGCTTGCCCCGCGCAAAAGAAAAAATAAAAAACTGCACAGCATGGGTAAACATTTATGTTTGTGTCGAAAATTTGTGGAATTCAGTCAAACTTCAGTAAATACACATTTACATAATGAATCAAAGAGTATTCGCCTGATAATTATTCCTGCTGTAAGCCGCAGGTGCACTTCACTATGCATATTACCACCAGTCTGTGGGGTATTTCTCTTCCACTACCATTGCCCTCTTTCTTTACCACCTCCACCTTCTTCCCTTGAAACTAAATATCCCCCTTTCTCACCATCCCTCACCGACTTGACTACTTGCCATTTCACTTCACTTCCTCGTTCCTAACACGCCTCCACCTTCTCATCCTCCCTCCGCACACCACCTCTCCAGCCCACAACCCTTTTTCATCTCTCTCTCTCTCTCTCCCTCTCTCTCAGCAGCGGACCTGGCCTTAGGCATCGTTAGCTTAATTTAATAAAGGGGCTTAAGCTTTTGAGAGGCTTTTGAAGGATCTGACTGCTGTTACATTCATTACAATCTATCAGCCACTAGAGACACAGCCTTGTTGCATGGCTGAGAAAGCGACTGAGAGACAATGTGTGTGTTGGGATGTAGGGGTTTTAATAAAAATTGTTGTAATTATTAGAGTTAGGGAGGTATGATGCACCTTGTGAACTCACAGCTCAGTCTGTACCTGATAAATGCCATGCAGTACACGATCAGTTTGCAGTGTCTGCCACCCTACACATCTTGTGTACGCCTGTATGCATATTAGATGGGAAAAGGGGCGTCTGGCAGATGAATTGTTGAGCGCTGTGAAAGCATGCACGCTTTTCTTCCCCTCGGCATCTAAAAAGAATGGGTCCTTCACCTCCTTTTTGAACTTGCTTGCTATTCTTAAAGATAAACAGCAGAAACTCCCCCAGCTCCTGCCTCATTTCCATTATATGGACGACAAGTGGCAGCTCTTGTAGCCTTCACTGTAGGGAGACACACTCCAAAAGGATGGGCAGGAAAACCTTTAGTGCTTACCTATCTAGAACCCCTTTTACTTTTCAATCCATGTGACTCAAATCTCTACCTACAACATTCTTCCAATTGTGCAACACCTCAGAAAATCAGCAAGCATAAATAATACAGAAGAATACCAACAGGCACAGCATGTGGATGTAAATGTGTATGTGTGAATGTGTTAGGAAATGTGGTATACCTCAGGGATGTGTGTTCCACATTCTTCACAGGCAGATATTAAATTAAGGCGACAGAGGTAATTAACATGCAGATCAGATGCCAAATGGAGGATAGAAAGGGCTACGCAAAGTGGCAGGTTAAGCAAGAAAGAGACTGAAAGAGTTAAAAAGGACAGAAATAATACACTGTTCATCACCTCTCCAACTGACCTACAGTTGTGCACAGGCATTGTATACACTATTGTAATATAATATGTACTGATACCAAAAAGACTGTAGAGATGTCTAGAAATCTTTAAGGTTATGTTCACACTGCAAGCAAAAGCAGCCCAAATCTGACCTTTTTGCCCATATATCACCTATACTGTACCTGATTTTTTTTTTATGATAGTCTGAACAGCACAAATCCGATTTTTTTCAAATCAGACCCAGGTTACTTTCATTTGTGGATACATATCTGATGTTTTGTAATGTGGCTCCAGTCTGAATGGTCATTTCGCATTTCATATGATATTCATGTCATTGTAATGCGACATCACACGTCTGTGCTGAAGGAGGCGAGACCCGGCATCATCCATATTTGCTTAAGTAAATATGATGTGTTGAGTGTGACATTACATGTTATTCTGCACCTGCTGGTCACTTTAGGGTTGTAGACAGTTTACGCATAAGTCTGAGGGCATTTAAATTATAATGTGAACAACGATGCAAAAAAAAACAACAAAAAAAAAATCAGATTTCAGCAAAAAAATCTGAATTGAGGGTTAAGACCTGCAGTGTGAATGTAGCATTAGACACAAACAAAGCACTGCCAAGTATACAGCCTAGTTGGCCTTTGCCTGCCTAAGCCCTTAACCCAGACCCTGTGTCATAGCCAAGTGCCACCAGACACCGAGCAAACAGCCACGCAGGACCAATCACAAGACTCTTAAATATGCCCTTTAGCCAATTAGTAAATCAGAGATGGGCTTCCTTTTGCATGTATGTGCTAGAGTAGACGTTGAGGAGATTAAATGTAGGTTGTGCTGTAATCTCTTTTATATTTACTTTAAACAGCTGTAAATACGCTGCTTATCTGCCCTCCCCTTATTTGCATACATACATAAGCAGCGCCATATGGTGCTGTTGTACAGCCTTGCTGTAAGACAGAGCAAAGGCCGCACAGAACAGGACAGGAAAAAGGAGACGTTTAGAAGAGAAGTGGGTTCGAGCCAGGGATAAGGACAGCGTCTGTGGATTGAACATGCTTGGCTGTGTTCTCCCTTTGCTATCCTCCTTATATGTGAGTGCCAGTGTATGTGTGTGTATGTAAGTGTGTGTGAGCAACAGGGGAGTGTGTGGTAAGGCCTATTAACAGACATAGTGGTAATAGGCAGGGGGAGCCAGGATGTGTCTGAGCCACTGACCTGCCCATTAGCTCTCTCCACTCCGCTAAGCCCTCACATCGATCACACAGCCACATATCATTGATCTGGAAAACCAGGCACGAGCACACTACTTAGACATACGCTCTGTCTCTCACGCCTCTTAGTATTACTGTGTGTGTTGGTGAGGGAGAGAGTGAAAGAGGGTGGGGGTGTGTGTGAAGGTGGTGGTAAATGTGTGTTTGCATGTGGCAGACTGTGTATTTTATCTTTATGAATGTTGGACAGGCCTCTGAGTGTAAAGTGGACACAGGCATACACAGACACCCTTCATTACTCATACAAAAGAGCCAAGGAATTTAAAAGCCTGCTGTTATATCATTCCTCCCATTATTCAAATGTATTCCACCTTCCCACCTCTCTGCTGTGACATAATTAACAATGTACACTCCTCTATTAGCCATGCTGGCAGTAGCTAATTGTTAGCTGTCAGTGTGAATGTTCAGAGCACGTACACTCAGACAATTGTGCACACACACTGGTACACTTACTGTTGTTTTGTTATGCTTTGACCTGAATACAGGTCCTGCTCTACCTACCGCACCACTTTGTTAATGGCTGAATATTTATGGACAGTATCTCAGATGCCAATTAGATCAAATAGTCCCCACTTGTTCACATTGTAGAGATTTATCCTCACTACCTTTTTGCCTCAGAAACAGAAAGAGCCAACAGAATACCTATTTTAGTTTGACAAAGACAGAAGGCATGACAAGATTAAGGGAATGAAGGGAGCACAATGGGAGTGATACAGTAGAATTAGTATTCTACTGTTATACTATTCAAAGAAAAGAATCCCTCCAATAGAGTTGGATAAAGTCTGCATAGAGAGAAGAACATGTCACTGTGTGATCTTTGAAGTAAGCCTGTAATAGTGGAGGTGCATGGCTATAATTTGGGGTCTCCTAATTTTTTAAGGATACATTTATGAGCATTTGCACACTGCAGTATAATATTATTTCAGACAGGCCTCTGCTCAGAAAAGCATATTGCAAACAATGATACTGAGGTGTCACCAATTTTTCTATAATATTTTATAAATGTAATATGTAATCACAACATCAAAGATTGCACAAAAAATGAATCAACATAAAATTCTGACATATAAAAGGATAATGCAAGGTGAAAATGTACAGATAATCTCTTTGTGACTTCAGAAACCCTAGACTATTTACATTTTCCACCAGCACTCACACATTCACTCCCCTTTCCCCTCATCTCAACCCCCCACATTCACATACCCTCAAACAGATGGCTCAAGCATGATGATAGCCAAACCAATTATTTATGTAATTATGACTTACCACTTAACAGCATAATCCCCCCTACAATTGTTAGGTATTCAAATAGGGGTGATTAAGGGGTCAAGCAAATCTAAACAATATCATTAGGCTGGAGTTAACAGGAACCATGCAGTGTACCCACCACTAGCACCACTTGTCCACAATGAGGATTCTTAGCACACATCACATTCATACCCTTTTTTTTTGAGAGAGAGAGAGAGAGATAGAGAGAGAGAAAGATATAGCAGCAGCCAGTGTGTGAGTTCAAGCCCATGCTAATAGGGTAATTGCATTGATTTCCATTTAGCTGCACTCTCTGATGTTATTTACAGCATTTAGCCCAACAAACAAGGGCCTTCTCTCTTCCCCAAGCTTGCTTTTAACCAGCCATGACATGCTGTCAACCCCTTTTCCTCTACCCTCTGCCCCCCTTCACCCTTTTCACAACTGCCAAAACAGCCAAATACATTATTAGGCCATTAATAGTGGTCACGCTTACACAACCTTCCACCCCCTCCCTCCTTATTCAGTCCAGTATTGCAGCCCCTCCCTCTCCTCCTGTGAAGCCTGCTGGCACAGGCACTGAGTAGCTTTGAAGTGGCCTTGTTAATCCAGCCAGCCTGAGATACGGTTGCATTTGGTGGGATAAGGTTGAGGGGTGGGATGGCTTTGTTCAGGTGGACAAAATGTCAAGGCCTTACAACTGCTCAAGTTAAATTTTGTTTTGCAGTCAAGATGCTCTCTGCTTACATTATAGCTGTGAAGCACATTCTTGAAAGGTTGGACAGTGTGTTTACTGCAAACTATTAGGCAGAGCAATTTTGTGATTACTGTCACCATATTTCTAGTGCCTATGGTGTCAATGGATTGTGGGTAACACATAGAGCAGAAAATTAAAGAATGTACCTCAATTCCTGATAGTATATGATACATCCCTGTTATGATGCATCTTTGCTGACAGTCAACAGGTTACATGCGGTCAACCTTTAGAGGTCTGTCCTCTCTCATTTCTCTGTCTCACGGCGGAAGATTTTATGAGATAGAGACAGACCATGAGAAAGAGCGGGGCAGTGATTAGCATGCAGCAGACAGTGTTGTATTAGTACTATATTAATGTGATGGTCACGTCCGGAACACAGACAGACTGCATTAAGCTCATCATCACTCTTATGCACACATCAAGGACTCTGCTGAGACCTGCAACCTACCAAACTAGTTAAAGAGCAACAAGAGATGTAGTAGATCTGCATATGTGTATTATGTCTTCACTTTTTAGACGCAGAAGGGGCAGAAGGTTTCTCCATGTCATGTGAACAATATATGTAGGTGTAGTTTGTACATTTAAGGGGGACATATGTGTTCTCTGAGCTGTGAAGAGCATCTTCACATATGACTCATCTCATTCACAGCCAAGGGTTGCGTGGGCGGCATAGTGGCTTGGTATTAACACCACAGAGACACTAGTGTGTACAAGTGTACGTGTTATACATACATATACATATAACATATGTCATTTGGCTTTGTCCAAAGCAGACTGCTTGGCCACACATTTGAGCATCTTGGTGGGTAAGTTGTAATGTCAGGTTACAAAACAACGGGTCAAATCCACTAAAGAATTGACCGTGGCCACTAATACTTCAGTGAATTCTAACGCATTTGGAACACAACCTGCTCATTTTATTCACAATAGATTTCGCAGTAATGATATGCCAGTGAAAACATGTCCGTAAACTTTTTCACCTCAGAACAAATTGCCCTTGATTTGTAAATGATAAGCTGAGGTGTTTCTAGTGTTGCAGGCTTTTCTCCACATTTCAGCACCCAAAATGGTCCCTGTGGAAACCAGAGAGAGCAAAACCCCTCATACTGCATGTCTTTAATTGGTAGAGATGCAAACACATAGTTCTCCACAATCACAACCCAACTGTCAAGTAATTTGCTTCCTTTACTTCTCCAGTATTTTTAACTCAATCTACTGACATTTCATGCAGCATACGCTACAAAATATGTTAGAAGTCATCGTGGAAGGCCTAAAACAATTCTAACGTCTTTCTAACATCCTGGAGCAAAAAAAGATGTGGCATCAGTTGTTGTCCACTAAGACACACTAAAGAAGATATAATTCAGTTTTATGCCACCTCTAACAGCCACCACCCTATTCAGCATCTGTGGTTTGGGCTGTTACTGTGAGGACCTGGACACATCATAAATGTACCAACATTAACAATGTGCTGTACACCACTGCCAATTAAGTTGGAATCAAATATTTTTTCCTCTCTAAATGATTGTTACAATGTGATGTATTCTTTGTAGATTAAGTGTAACTGTCTGGGACTCTGTATGCAATTATTGCACCTGGTCAAAGGTGATTGCTGATATATATAAATAGGAATAAAAAGACAATTGTGCATGAAAACAAAATTATTCCTTCTTCATGGGCAACAGTGTATGTAAAGCCCTAAAGAAAATGAATGTGCTCTGATGGTAAGGTTGTAGAATAAGCAGACTATAGTGATCATCTATTGAAGATGCTGCTAAATGCTTTAAAGATTTCTTCCATTAGAGTCTTAGGTTTTGGTCAAAGGCTTATAGAATTTTTTAAAGCTTTTTCCATTCGCTTGCACTTCTTTTTTCCTTTCTCATAATTAGATTTTCATTAAGATTTAAAGCATACTAGCTGCGGAACATCTACCTTCCTGTGAATCGACCTGTCCTTCTAAACTGCCGTTGCTTTTTCACCATGTGTAGGGTACTGATTTAACTTGGCTGATAAAGAGGTCCACTTCAAAAAATAAAAACTGTAATGATGTCATGTACCTCTTATCTTTACAAAGAGGTACGAGAGGTTTGTTGTCTTTATGATATTGACCATTATGGCCTACTACTACAAAACTGGCAATGACAGTAATTTGAACACGAAAAACTGGTGCGTGCTTTCTGATTTATTGAAAGTACTAGTAAAGATAATGGTACTTGATACACTAAGTATACTACACACATATTTTGTACAATTTCCTTCCCTCAGTCACTTTCCCTCTCCCTGGGGGTTCACAGCAATAGCAAGCGCCCTACTATAAGATGATAAGGGAGGCTAAGGCGCTTCTATCCCTGCCGAAAACACACACTCAGAGGGATAAGCTATGGACTAGTCCGGATCCTCGAAACACACAAACATGGAGAAGCAGACGTTACAAAGCAGAAGCTCTCATCTCACCACTAAGCAACCAGGGAAGGAGGGAGGGGAGAGAATGAAGGGATTTAGGCTTCATCTGCGGATGAACATGCCATCTCCTCCTCCCTGTTAGCACATATTCCCTTGCTTCCCTTTACCTCTAATTGCCAATTCAGCCTGCTTTTCAGCCCTGTCAGGCAGCCCTCAAAACACCCGCTGACTTTGAACAACTGGATTACTGAGGACTGTTACATAGTCTTGATAACAATCCTTACATTCAAAAGCAACATAAGCTACAGCCATGAACATTAGATACTGGCTCCTTGAGCCAAACACACACTTCTCTGACACACTTTCCCCACTTGCAGATGGTGCGCGTTTAAAGCCAGCAGGGCAAAACTGTGCATATGAGTGTGTGTGTATCCGCAATATATGATTAAATGTATCAGTGTGCTAGCAAGAGTATGAGGTCTCACCTGGGGGACAAGAAATGAACACAAGCAAATTTGACTGCGTTCATTTTGATTTCACTGGTAACAAGGCCATCTGCTAACCATCCTGCTCCACACAGGAAAGAAAAGAGATGCGGGCTGCTCTGCAATCACTTCCACAGTCCCATTCTCTCTCTTCACCTCCTCTCCAACACAGTGAGGAGCAGAGATAACACCTCAAGGCCATGGTGCTGCTGCCAGCCTTTAAACCTCTCCATATCCGTCTGCCTTGCTCTCTGTGGTTTTCATGATGAAAGAGGGGAGGCAGATCAGAGGGAAACATGGCAGCCAAAAGACTTGTATCTACAGCCAAGGCTAAAACCAGAGTCACTGCCCTTCACCTTCCACCTACAGTACAGCTTAGCAGACATAATGTATTCACTCACATTTTAATAAATGAATGACATATGGACAGAAATATGTACACTTAAACTGACAAAATGTTGCTATACCATATTAAATGGGCTCTGTAGCTAATAACACCTAGTACGTATGAAACCACTAATAACATACAGCAACACACAAAAGAGGAGATCAATGTGTGTGCATGTGTAGTGCATTTAGGATACAGATGGGCTCCAGTGGGTTGTTACAAACCTCTTCTGACAGTGGCTTAACGAGGGCACTGGCCTTTGGCTTCTACATCTGTGTTGGTGTTGAGCAGCCAAAACACACAAATTCACTTATAATGCAAGCTTAGCTGTGTTTTATACACGTGCACGCACATTTAATTCTGCAGGTTGTTAGATCAGTCATTGCCATCTGATATGTATTACAGTGGCTGAAATTCCAAAATCTCCCCGCTCCACACTTCACGTAGGAGGAGCCTGCACTTTTCAGTAAAACACTGTTTTGTTTGTAGAAAATAATGACTCAGGCAAAGAGAGAGGAAGTGAGAGGAATACACTGATGTAATTAGCAGCTAGTTAGCAGCAAAACACTCGTGTCCAATTAGGGGGTGTGTTGTGGTGTATGTATTGAAGGGTTTAAATGTTATCCTGATTATTAAGGCTGTTTATTTGCTCCTCTACCAGCAGTGTACCACACTTTGTTCATTCGACTGATTTACATAAACAGGGAGAGAACTGAGCATGTGTTTATTTTATACTGAGGGCAAGTTAAGTACTAATGTGTGAGCATTTGAGTGTTGGGGAATGAGTGAGCATGTGTACCTGCATGTATCCACCTGTGCATGTCTGTGTGTGTTTCCATTGTAAGAGGGCGCACAGTTGTCTGATACACTTAGACTCCTCATTAATATCCAACATCTTTAGAGATCGTTTCCAGAAGCCCAAACTCTGCTTCACTGCCACATACCACAAACACACACACTCTCTGTCTCTCTTTCTGTCCCCTCCCTTCTTCTTGGCAGAGTCTCCCCCTGTCGGCAGGTGCACACTCCGGTGGCAGCCAAAGTGCCAACCTGCCCTCCATATGCCCGCCTCCACAGTGCCAGCTTACTCCTGCCACTCCCCACCAGGATTCAGCTGGCCAGCCCTCCCCAAATCTGTTCCCACTCACCACCACCACCATCCATCCTTCTCCACGCTCATCAGTATCCACCCCTAGCCTTTCTTCTCCAGCGCACACACTTAGACACACACACTCTAACATCATCTCTTTCGTGCCAGTTCTCCCTCTTGTCTCACACAAAGCAGTGAAGCATTCCGGCAGCCCACTCTCATCCACTTGTCTTATCTTTCTGGTACTTTATCCTCCCCCTTTAGCTCTTTTCTCACCTTTCACTGTGCATGCCTCTGACCTTCATCTGTTGTTCTCCAACCTCCTAAGCATCCCCCAGTTGTCCGGCTCTTTTCTGAGACCTTACTTGACATGATGCCGAGAGACCACAGCAGACACTCACAGAGCCAGGAGCCAGGCTACATCAATCAGCACTGGAGTGCAGGACGACTGTGTGTCAGATCGATGCATCATCCTTCAACTGGTTGCACTCTGGGATTTATAGGGAAACCCGCTCCTGGTCTATGGGTGTAGGGCATGTTTTACCAGTAACAACTTTACTCGTGTCTTTGTTGGTGCAATAGCATCTATGTATGATATGAGTGAGTAAAAAAAGTGCAGAAATGTGTGTCCACTCAATTAGAACGGCTTGTCTAACCTTGTCTGACCCTTCAGCTTCTTCAGTTTTCCCTAAGGTTGTTAAATCCCCCCAACAAGGCTACACTCTGTCTCCAAGCATCCAAATAAACACAAGTAAACACATGAGCGCACAAACATAGAGCCCATAGGGCTTGATGTAAGAGAGGAGGAGACATATCATAAAACCCCTCTGCCCTCTTTTTTTACTTTTTTCCCACAAAAAGCAATGGCAGTCCCTTTTTGAGCAAATATTGTACGTGCACATAGACGCAGCACAGTGTGTGAGATTTACACTCAGCTATAGCAGCACAGCTATTTGTTTTGTGGTTGCTGCAAGGCTTCCATAAACACAGAGTGATGGAGAGGTAATCGGGTGCCCTCTTGTCATTACTCCTCCTCCTGCGGAAGTCATCTGACCATCCCAGAGCCATCTATTCAGGTCACAACCATCATCTATCATCCATCATCAAGTCTCCCGCTGTCTCTTCATCTCACACTCACTCAGTCACTCATACACACAGACACACACACACACACACACACACACACACACACACGCACACAAATTCAGTTTGTGACACTAATTTTAATAGGGTGTTTTAGACTCAGTCACTGATCACTCGCCCCTTGCCAAACCACAGTCTGAGAAACACAGACAATAAAGGATAGAGTAAGCAAGTGAAGGGAAATATGGACTGGGAAAGGAGGGGGATAGAGAGAGTGGAAGAAGAAGCAGAATGAGTGTGAGAGAGAAAGAGACCTTGCCTGGAGTCATCTCCAGTCTTTAACAGGATGTGATGAGCTCTCACCATTCTCTTAATCTGTCTCCCATGATTCATTTCCATTTCCTGTGTGCCGAGAGGCTGGCAGTTCAGCACCAATCAGCCACGCTGAGGCACAAAAACAAGTATACACACACAAGACACAACCTGCTAAGCAAGAACCTTTGCAAATAAGTGGTTGACAGAGGTTACTCATTTGTCAGCCCACTGGCTGGTGTGGTCTTATACCTTGTTCCTTTATTCTTAGAGTGGAAAATAATAGACAGCAAGGGACTTGTTAACCCTCTCTGACCAACTCTTCCACTTTACAATACACTCAGATCATCTGCCTTTAATCCTTAACCTAAAACCTACACATCACAAATTTACAGCTTTATCTAAAAATGCTGCAGTGCTTTGTCTCTCTCTCTGGATGATGGAAAAAAGAGCATAGTGGACAGAGAAGATTACCCTGTGATACCAGGTCAAGATGGAGTCTACTGAGCATAACTGCACACAGATCAAAGGCTAAAGAGGAAGATGGAAACTCACTCACTGAATGCAAAGGCAGTTCTGCATGTCTGTATAAGAAGGACAAATGCTTAACAAAGTGGAGGAGGAGGGATTGAAAATGGGGAAATTGCATTTTTGTCATTTCTTGTCTTAAGTGAAGGGGTTGCTTTGATGGCTTAGCTTGGAAATCCCATAGACTAATGATTAGAAAGCTGTCAGCTTAAAAGGCCACCCCCACCTACCACAAAACATACACAAAGATACGGACACCAAAATACAGAGTTTCAAAAAAGGAAGAGTGCAGTCTCCAAATCCCTATTACCCTCTCTCTGGGTGGTACAGTTCTCAGTTTTCTCCTCCTCTTCCTCATAAATCTTAGCCTTCACACACTCCTAATTACTCCGGGAAGTGAGGGAGGATTACCCTGCTTCTCCCTCTAACCTCATCTATCTCCTTTTTTATGCTTGTTTCTCTACCCGCTGTGCATTTATGCTGCAGTTAAAAAGGGCAGGGAACATTTGAGATCAATACTGTTAGCCAGTTTTTAAGTGTGTGCGTGTGTCGATGTGGGGGTGTACTGAACATGTTTATTAAAACTGTTAAGCATTAGCACCTGACTGCTCTGCTGAACGCTCAAGCTTACTTGTCTAGCCAGCAGGTGCTCTGCCAGGAAGGAAGTGGCAAAATGTAACTGAACCACCGCAGGCCTGCAAAAGAAGGTCATCTGGCAACGGTTACTCCCTATCCTCTGTCTCTATATCTCTGTATCTCTGTATGTGTCAGTGTGGGAAAAAAAAGAACATTAACAAACTATATTTAACTTATATTTTGCATTTATGTTGTTATAATGCAAAGCCAAGTGGCTCATTAGAAGCCTGTTCATTTAGTAAACAAATCAGTGTCAGTGCCATTTTTAATACTAATATTTAGTATTTTGTGTTTCCCTCATTTTGTCCACTGTATTATAAGTGTAAGAAATTCCCATTTTCACAACTGTAAAAAAATGATATAGTAAATGCAATGAATATTAACAGCTTCCTTTTAAAAAGTTTCAAGGAAATTCGTGTAATGTTCCTTGGGAAAACATGCAGTCAAAATTTTTGTTTTTCATCTCTGAAGCTATAATTACGCACAACCAAAGAACATCTAGATATGATATGACTATATTACCACTACACAGAAAGTGAAAACTTGGGGAAATATTAATTCTTAAAATTGAAGAATTCTTCACTCAGTTTCAGTAATTTATGTTTGTTTATTTATCCTTCATTGTAATTCGTTTTAATTCTTCATGCTAATAGTAATTTGAGTTCAGCAACAACTACTTCCACCAATACCTGTTGCAAAATATCCTCAGGGCTTCTGGGATGGTCCGCACAAATGGAAAAATAAGCATTTGAAGACAGTTCCCTCTGAGGCTCAAACCTTTGAAGGCTGCCTTAATGTCAAACAATAACATAAATAAAGAAAATTAAATCATATCTGTCCTCTGTATGTTGTTAATGGATGTGTCTCTAAGAGATGTCTCCAAATTTACACAACAAAGACACAATCATCGTAAACAGGTACTCATGCATCAGTATCTGGACATGGTAACCTGTGGTACCAGCCTGTATGGAGGCTCTATTTAGTAAGCATACGTGCATCATATTAGGCACAACTATAACCTTCAGGAGTCAGAGTTGTGTCCAACATCATTCCGTGGTGCCTGCTGTGTCAACACTTCTGTAGAGTCACTGTTCAAGCAATCATGCCTTTGCCGCAGGCCAGAATCAATAAAGGATTGCCACCTTAAATAGATCACATAAAAGCTACAACCTGACTCAAAACATGGACTGTGTTAAAATGCTTTGCCTCTTCTCTCAGCATACATATACTGTGTTAACTTATTACAAAAAAATCAAAGACAAAAACGATTTCAATGAGCGCTGTGTTAATATCACACAGTCCACACCCATTCTTATTGCCCGTCGGTCAGCTCTTGGTGGTTAGCTCATGGGCAACTTACAAACTGGTAACCGCTGTGTTTTCTTCTAGTCTTTATCGGAAACCACAGAAGTGGAAAATAATACTGATGTGTACATGTGTCAGTGCGTAGTGATGTGCACAATAAGCATGTGTGTTTGAAACCAGTGCCATCAGATGCAGGCAGGGTTTAATTAGAATTCTCTGTAGTCTAATTTGATTAGTGGAGGCAAAGGAAGATGAAGGCAATTAGAGCTCGGCTATTTCTGCTGCTGGAATAATGTTTCATGAGAGGGGTGACAACATACACACTGAGCCACAAACACACACATAGACACACAGAATACATGTGAGCCCACATGCCACATCTTTGCTCGTTTTCCAAATGGGTTCACGTAAGTTCACAGCGACTTAATGCAAAAGAGCAGAGGTGAGAGTCTGTCATGATAGCTGAGTGTTTGACAAGCACCCCAAGTGTGACACACAAGTCTTGCCAGCTGATATCCCAGCATACACACAGCTGCAAAGAAACCATTTACTGTCCCACTGCTGCCTCTGTATGTGTGTGTTTGCAAGTGTGTGTTTCTAAAGCCACAGATCAAACAACCCACATACAGCACAATGCACTACACAAGAAGCATTATGTCTCCCTGGTGCCAGAAGAGAGTACCAGAGGGAAAAGAAAGGAAGAGAGACACTGACTCAGTCCATAAATCATAGCTGTATGCTACTGTATACAACCAAAGCCCCCATTACCCCTGTGCACCTGTTAGCCCACAGAATGTCTGCTGTATGATGTCAGTGTGTGTTTGTATGTACTTGAAGAAGAGTCAAATGTCCCTGATAAATGCCTAAAGCATGATCACTGCAGCCTTTTCTTTTTTCATGTTTTTTTTTTTTATAAACAGAACATGTCTATGTGTTATAAAGCTATAATCAGTACATGTATACTGTTCTTAATTACATAAAGCAGAGCCATGGAAGTATGCATATGTTCCTGCAGATTTCAACAAGTTAAATTAAAGACTTTTCAAGGCTTTTGCCAGAGTAGTTAGGATGTAATGTAAGCAGTACTTCACATCATGTAATGTTGAGGATGGACAATGGCGAGGCTTCTAGTGAGAATACAGAACATTGACAGGTCATAAAAGAAAAATTATACATTTTCATGGCCATGTTAAACATACAGTTTATACCATATATACAT
>JAPQRQ010039976.1:0-52877 GCA_037367365.1 Apogon talboti | reverse complement strand
TATATAAAGAAAGTATTATTAAGTGTTAAAAGGGAATCAGGCCATTATAAGACCTTATTAATGTTTTCACAAGTTAATAAATAACATTAATAATAGCATCATAACACTGAAGTTGAATAATAAGGCCAGTTTAAGTAGATCAGTCAATGTGCCGTCCACCTAAACCAAAATATTAATAATAATTGAAAAAAAACTTAACTTAAGACTTTACTTAACATAAGCAGCACAGAAGCAGTGCCATAAACATTAATTCTGCCTCTATATGAATTAAAATATAAATGGATTCAAAACAAACAAAAAACAACATGTTGAAGATGTTTACCTTTTGACAAATTAACTAATTGATTATTCCCACACAATCCGAATTATTCGAAAACAGGACAATTAAAAAATCAACAAGACCTGCCAATAATTTAATAGTCCAAATTTCTTAAGAGCATTAATAAATGTCTCATTCAACTCATGAGTTTTGTGAGTTTAAGTTACTCATCTATTGCATTATTTTTAAATCTTTGCAAAAGTTTTGTATTTGCTTTATTAAGGTTAAAACATCCTTTATGATGCACTTACTAACACATAGCTACACATGAACAAGGCTTATAAGCATTTATAAGGGCCTTTTTATCTACTAACTAAGTCCCGCCCCCTCTGCTGTGCCCCATGGGATCTATCTTTGGAAAAATATGAACAATAGTGAGAGATAAACCTTTTTTTTATCCTGTTTTAATTGTGTCACATTTATACATGTGATGTTTGTCAGTTTAAAAGATAATGTGATGAACCAAGAGATTCATGATTTGTAGATAAATACAAAAGTAACATCTAGTTTTGTGTTAAACAGCTGAGGCGACTGCATCTGTTACTGCACGATACTGGTCATCAACAGCAAAACACTAATAAGAGGTGAAAATCACTACCATCTGGTCATTCTCACCATTCATTCATTCATTCATCTTCTGAACCCACTTTATCCTCACTAGGGTCACGGGGGATGCTGGAGCCCATCCCAGCTACCTATGAGCGAAGGTGGAGTACACCCTGGACGAACCAATCACTCTCACATTCACAGCTATGGGCAGTTTTAGGTTGACCAATGAACCTATCAGTGTATGTCTTTGGATGGTGGGAGGAACGGGGAGAACATGCAAACTCCACACAGAAAGGTCCCTGGTTGTAGCTGAATCCAGGACCTTCTTGCTGTGAGGCGACAGTGCTTTTCTCACCATTTACTGTAATATACATTTTTTCTGAAAAAGTCCCATGCGGTACATCTGGAAGGGGCGGCACTTCTGCTCTCTACATAAAATAGTGCCTAAGTGTGGGTTAAATTGACTGTACCAAACATTCTTCTCACCTTCTGGTTGTCTGGGTGTCTCAGTGTCTGCGGTGGGCTGTTGTGGCTGTTGTGGAGTGATGGGGTACTGTGGTACGTGTGGAGTTTCTGGGTACACTGGATACTGAGGTTCTTGTGGAAT
This sequence comes from Apogon talboti, assembly GCA_037367365.1. Taxonomy (NCBI): domain Eukaryota; kingdom Metazoa; phylum Chordata; class Actinopteri; order Kurtiformes; family Apogonidae; genus Apogon; species Apogon talboti. The sequence goes on along the minus strand of JAPQRQ010039976.1, from coordinate 51,402 downwards.
ATGAGGGTGGATGGGATAGTGAGGACCACTGGGCAGAGGAAGTGATGGCTGGGAGGATGGAAGTTGTGGATAAATGGGGCTCTGCTCCTCCCAAGACAAGCCTGTGTTCTGCAGTTCATCATCATCCAGCTGTCTGAGAGAAATCTGCACATCTGAGCGGGAGTAGGTATATCCATGACCAACTGGGCAGATCTCCTTGAAGTGGTCTGTAAGGCAAGAAACATACAGCAGCAACCGATGAGACAAAAATGAAAAAAAAACATTATTCTATTTTGTATTCTGATTTCAGATTTTACAGTAACATGAAATTCTGCCAAAGAGCCAACGCTGCTCATATTTCTGTCTGATGCTCACAGCAATACCATAAGCCATCCGTGTAATACTGTTATGTTGAGCATGCTGTGTTTTACTATGCTCTGTGAATTTTGGAGGTCAGGTTTCATCTATTGCTGTGGAATTATGTTGCTGGCAGGCCAATGACAGCTGCCACAAAGGGCTACCAGCAAGGGGATTTTGGAAAGATTGAGGAATATCTGCACACTTAAACAAATAGACACTGCAATGCCAGTAGGGGAAGTAGAGGATCATGTAATACTGACTGACCTTTGAACTTTTTGGTGTAGAAGAGTGTGAGTGAGAGGTTAATGGAGGATTGGCTTGCTAGATAAAAGGAAGGAGACTGCACCTCTTTGTGTCTGAGCCCAACAAACCTCAGCAATGGTGAATCCATTACAAGTGAGAAGCACTGTGTCCCCTACCTGACCTGAAACCAGCAACTCTATGCCAAAAGGGTCTGGAATAGAGATATGAATAATGACAGATATGTGGTCGCTGTAAATGCTTGTGTAAATGCAGGAAACGTGGATACGATAGGCTACTGAATGATGAATTTAGAGTGGAGGGAAATGAGGCTATATATGATCAGGAGCCACATCAGAGGAACCGGAGTAAATATGGAATGAAAGTCAACAGGCTCCTGTTACCAAGTCACAAGTAATGGTCCTGGCAGCTTTGTTCAGAACATGACTCTAACAGCTTGTCAGGCCATACAAAAGCCAGCGTCCGAGTAATCAGAGGCTGTGTGTCTGTGCGCCGTGTCGGTTCTTGCTGAGCACCATGGAGGTCTGTGTCTGTGATATCTGATCTATGACAATCCCCATGAATCACTGGCCAGTACAGACACTCCATAAAACCAGCCTGTTTCTTGCACAGACTTTGAAGATTAGATCGGTATGAAAAAAAAAAAAAAAGATGACAACTACTTCCCATGTTTCACTTGGCCAAGCTATTTATTTCTGCTGTGAAGCTTTCCCGGTCTATTAGTGGGGTTTCTCTCTGAGGGTTGGAGTGATAACACAGAACTGACTCCCACTATTATGTAGCCTCCAAAATATGAAAACTGTTATGTTTTTGGTCCTTTTCCACTCCAAACAAATTAGGTTATTTTGAACTGCTTTACACGCCTTACAGGCAGCGGAGTAGTGACTGAGTGGCAAGCATTTCTTTCACTATCTCTACTAATCCCGGCATGACATTACATGTGATATTTTATATAGTGCAAAAGGATTAAGCCAGCAAATGGTTATTCAGCAAGTATGGAAAAAAATGAAATCAACAGTCAAGTTTGTAGATGAAGGAAAAAAAAAGGTTTTGATACATGCACCTGCGCTAGATAAATTTACTATACCTGATTCTGGCAAAGGGCACCGATCACACCCAGGGCCCCAGGCTTTGCCTACTCGACTGCAGCAGCAGATCTGCTTGGTGATGTGTTGAGCAAGTGGCAGAGAGCATGAGCCTGCCGAAACCGATCTGTAGCACAAGGCCCTGTGGTCCGATACCGCCTTGTCAGCTGCAGGAAGTGTTGATAGGTTCATTGCGTAAGCTGTACATGTAACAACCAAATCGCCAACAGTTTTACATGATGTTAAAGGAATACTTACAGATACAGTGGCTCCTGGCTGGATCTAACATGTATCCTGGTTTACATGTGCACCTGTAGCTCCCTTTGGTATTGAGACATTCAGCGTTCTTACAGAGTCCAGGCAACAGGCACTCATTGATGTCTGTAAAATATGCAGCGCGTAAGCCATGGAGCCTTGTAGTGCATTCTGATTATGGAAATATTATGAAGTCATATTTTCCCCCCGATGAAGAAATCTGAACTCCCACTGAACCCTTAAACTAAACGTATAAGTATCAATATCAGTTCAGTGTACTGCATTTCACACTGAGTATACAGAGCTTTCAGTCTTACACACTAGCAGAAATGATGTAAGAGTTAAGAAATCATTTACACCTTGGAAGGTGACAGAATATATCAATAGATCGTGTAGTCAAAACTAGCAGCTGCCGAGAGGCGATGAAATATGAAAACTTTATGGTTATACAACTGCAGTGATGAGGGAAACATGAGGGAAACACACAATATTTTTTACAATATGCCACAAAAATCAAAGCTTTGGCAACAAGAGCTCTGAAAGCAATACCGTAAAGAAAACACTGACGAAACAGTACAATGTTTGAGATAATCATGATTGTTTCTGCATCATTCATCCTTTACAGAGCCCTCTACGATCAAAGAATGAACAGTTTGCATCAATAAGTGAAAGTTGTACAGAAGTTTTTCCCTCCAGCTGGCCTAAACCGTGTTCTGGAGTGATAAGGTGGCCAGAGGAGTTTGCTCATTGTTCCAACAGGACCTAAGTCAGCAAGCCAAATGGAGGCAAGCTAGCCCGTTAATGTGCCAGCCGGGAGCATAGGGGGACATATTTCAGGCGCTTAGTCATGCGATCACACTGGGACAAGGCAAAGTTTGTTGTTCTACCGTGTTAAACAAAGAGTACATCATTAGGTCTTTTCCAATTGCTTTGACGACTGGAACCCGACAGCCTGCCACCACAGATTTTCCCAATTCTAATTAATCTGCTCTTGTTTTGTTGTTTTGCTTCATGCTGGAAAAAGTGAGCTTATAAGGGATTGGCTGATAAATTCTGCGGACTGAAGTAAATCCAGGGAATTCCTTTGCGTTCCTTTTGTTGTTTGCTGAGCAGTTGTTTCTTTCCTTTTTAATCTTTGTCCACCAGTTACTCTTTTATATATATATATACAATCACATTTATTGGAAGTAATAAAGGGGAAACATTTTTGCTTTTAATGACAAAGCCTCCAGCCTATGATAATGTAAACAAGCCTATCTCGATGCAAGACAGTCTGTTTGGACGACAGGATCATGTACTGAAAACATGTCATGTCTTTGCTAATATTCACACTAAGGACAACAATATTTTGGTATGCAGGTGGGGGACTTTAGCTGCATGCTATATGGTCAGAGTTCAGGTCAGCATTGGGCTCAGCCTTCATCACATGGGGTCTTTAATCCATGGTCCGGTAGAGTCACAGATTAGTGCTATTGTTACAGTCTGCTGGTGGATTGACTAGGATTAAAACTGACTTCCATGACAACCTGTCATGACCATAACTAATCTCAACATCTACTTTAAATTTACTCTAATTGACATACTGCGGTAAGAGCCCAGATGCAGCTCACAGCCATTCATCATCATCTTTATTCCAACAAAAATGATTATAGTTTAAAGATTAATACTGTTATGTGCAACACAACTGAAATATTTCTAAACCCTAGCGTGTGTTTGACAGCTGGTTTTTTGCAACTTTACCTGACTTTGCCCGCTCTGAACTTCTTGGAAAACAAAATTCACATAAACACCTGCAGAATTATTTATGGAAACTCTAAAGGAAATTGGCAGCATTACTCTCTTTATTATGTATTGGCTGTTGGGGCCAAGGAGAGTAACATTTAACTACATTGGAAATCTCAAACCAGACATAACTTATTAAGCCAAAAATGCATCCGTTTAGAAATTGTGAATAGTGAATGCACATTCTTCAACTACTGCCAGAGCGTCCCTTGGTGGGAGAAAGATGTTTTGAATAGGATCGCCTACTGAGCTCCAAGTTCTCACCACATTAAGCAGTTTTCATATGATAAGTGTCAAATGTCAGTATTGTAAGTTTGTTTGTAGCTTTTATTAACATGATTTAGAATGTCAAAGAGTTATGTAAGGCTTCCATTACTTCTTCTTTGAAGTGGTATATGAGTAATCTGACTTGCTCCCCGCACCAGTTTAGCACCCACAACAGAGACTGTACATGCATCTATGTGGCCTTTCATCAAACAAGCACCGCTACAAGTGGCCAGTTCAGCTGAAGTCGTTTCTGAGACGGGGCTTCTGAAGATAAGGAACCTTCTCTGAAGTTGAAGTCAGTGTTAAAGTCTGATGGGGAATCTTATCGTATTCTGGGGTCAGAATACAAAGGCACAACAGTAAATCATGGCTGTTTCAGAATACGAGACAAGCTCTGGTCTGTTGCAAGAGCTCAGACGACGACGCAGCTCAGTCTACGACCCATACTTTGGCAGGCTGGACACCATCTTGATAATGATGACAAAATCCCAGTGAAAGCAGGTTTTTGCCTTCTTGGCAGTTGTTGCACTCTGAAATTAGAAATAATTTTTGGGAATCGAGCAGCAGGACAGAGACTTTAAAGCCGTCTGGTAAATATTGTGGGTAACTGTCAGCCTTACTTTTTTGGATCTCAAGAAATGAGCAACTGAAAGGGAGAAACATCTTGAAACAATCACAAAGAAAAGCATGAATAATAGAAAGATAAATTTCTGCATTCATTGGCAACTTGACACACTGTTGGAAAATAAGTATGTCCTTGTCCATAGATATTTCTTTTATTAAAATATGTTTCCCAGTTCAATCATTACCTGAAAACACCGATAGGCCAATAGTACTATGGAGATCAGAAAGCGTGTTGAACTTGTTGAACCAGCAGATGAGGTCTGCTAGATATAGTCAAAGCTGTCCATCAGACCATTATGTTGTTCTCTGTAGGCTTCAGTAAGCATTGCTCCTTGGATTATGACACCATTAATCAAGTCACAGGGCACCAAGAGGACTCATAAACTATATATGTATTTGCCACATTTGCAGTCAGCATTAGCCAGAAAAACTTGTATTTGTAAATATCAGTTTAAGTTCTTTATAATTTCTCCACTTTTCGCTTATTTGTTTAACTCAAATAATTCCAGTGTTGTGTAGGACCTGCGCAAACAAATATAAATGGCCCAGATTCCCTAGTGATGACACTGTGGGTGGTTGCTGGTTCATGAACTGTTGGTTGCTGGAAACTAGCAACCTCTGAGACATTGAAATAGAGAAAACAGTGCATGTTCATGAACAACACAAGTGTGTTTTTACAAGCAGATGGATGAGCTGGCAGTCAGACAGCTTTTTTCTTCAGCTGGCATATTTATAGATACTATGCAACTCGCTGTTTAAGGTCTGCAACTACAGCTTCTTTCTCAGACACATTTAAGACACTTTTACTATAATCTCAGCCAGGTGTACCACTCAGCACACAGGCCCACCATGTCCAGTTAAAGCAGTCACACCAGGCACTTATTGACTGCTGAACTCTGACCCTGGAACGAGGTTAATTGTAGTGTTGATCTAGTTCCCATAGGCGTGAGACTTAAGTAGAGGAAGGAATAATTCAAGAAGTGCCTCTTTGCGCTGTAGAAAAAATAGTGTTATATATAAAATATATCTGATGATAAGGATATACTAGGAGATTGGTTGAGACACAACATTTTCAGTAAGGGGACCAGGGTTGGATTCCTGTGCAATACTTGAGTTGCAGTAAGGTTTAAGCAACAAATACTAGTTGATTAGGTTTGGGAAAAGATCATAGTTTGGGTTAAAAGAAAGATGCTTTCACCACGTTAACTGTGTTTTAGAAAATAATATTTGAGTGCACACACCATGTTTGGCTACAGACATACAGATACAAATTGTCTCAAATTGGCCACTATACACACCCACAGCTGGGTGCAAACAGCCACATACATTGTTCAGTCAGGGTATAAATAACATGGTTGGCTGTGGACACGTTATTATCATATTCATTGTATATATATATCATTATACACAGTCTGGCCAAAAAAAGTCCCAATAAAGTTTTAACGTAGCAAAGAGGTAAGAGCCATCCATTGGTGCAGAACATATTTTAGCTGGAGACAACTTATTTAACCCTAACTGATGCAGTGAGTGGCTTCTCATTTCCTTCAATTTGCTAGAGAGCATAGAGTAGACAATGCTCGTGAAAAAGTGGCTCTGGGAGCACGAGACATCATTTTCACACACGGATTGGCCACCAGAGTCCAGACCATTGACAATTTTTGGGGTGTGCTGGGGAAGACTTGGTACTGTGTCCAACTCACCATCATCAATAGAAAAATTAATGCAGTAAATGGATGTAATGTTGTGACATTTTTTGTGACTAGATATTATGAATGGCATAAGGATGCCACGTTAATGTATTGTAACCAAAGTTAAAGGTGATCCAATGAAGTATTGCATGAGGGACTTCTTTTGGCTGGGTCGTGTATGAATCGCTCTATACAACAGTCTATGTATTAAAACATGTTGGACATATTGACACCTTACCTTGGCAATGTGTGAGATTCAGCCTTTTATAACCTTTAGAACATTCCACTTGTCCATTTGCAATCACTGCGTAAGCTGTAAACACAAAGGGAAAACATAACTTAACAGGAGGAAAATGATCTTAAAGTGCAATAGCTCTCTGTCACAAAGCATTGCATTCATTGCAGAGGGAGAAGACAAGTTCAGTTTAAGGAGGGGACACTATAACTTACAGATGTGAGCATCTTGGCAAGAGGAAAAATGAGGGGACCCACAGCTGGGCCCTGTGGGACTCCAGAGTGAGTGCATGGAAATGGATCCCCATCAAGCACATTTATAAGACAGCACTGCCATCCAGCAGAATGTAACGATAACACTCGACGTCATATATAATCATATTACCTACAACACTCCTCTACCCCCAGAGACAGATGAAGAAAGTGCTTATATCATAAATATGTTGAGGAAGCCTACATGACAGCCCTGACCTTTATCATCAACCACTGTGTAAATCTACTTAAACAAGAGTAAAGCTTTAACTGTATACACCAGGAATCACGATTAATATCTGGCTTATAGGAAAGTGACTGCCCACAACTTCTTTTTGCTTGTTTTGCCAAAAGCAGTAAAAATCATATGGTGTGTGCTTCAGGTGTGTGGTTGTGGAGGCTCACAGAGGTGCTGCAGTAAATAACACGGTGTGTCTGTTAATGCCCCAGTGCGGCCATACTGTCACTGACTAACGCGTGAAACCTTCATGTCATTACTCATTCAGCACCCAGCTGAGCCCCAGCATGCTCCATTAATTGTACAGAGGGGTCAATGTGACTATCATATGGCACAGCAAGAGCGTAAAATGTGTGTTTGAGTGTGCGTCTGTATGGTTGACTGAAAGAGGGAGAAACTAGTGGTTTTACAGAGAATGTTTGCTGGATAAGAAAAAGCTGTAAAAAAAAAAAAACGTACTTATTGGAATGAAGACACAGTTTCTCAAGTCAAGACAGCTCAAAGTGATGATAGTGCTTTCTATTACCCTTCCTGGTAATTAAAACCATAATTTATTGACAATCATTATAAACTTTGCCAAAGAGGTTATGTGATTACTTCCATTTGACTGTCTGTCGTCTGTCCATCCATCTACTTACTTCATATGCAACAGGAAACAGCTGTCAGAGGAGAGTGTTGCATCCTTACAGTTATTTTGTTATAAAAACACAAGGATAATACTGTTTCTTTCATAAATTAAGTTTGTTGATGTAGCAAACATATATTTCACATTTTCAAAATAAAAAATTCAATATGATTTAAAAAAAAATAACGGTAACATACACTCTATTGGAGTCCATTCCTTCATTAAAACATTCTTAAACTTACATCACTCCCCACTGAGGTTAAATCTAGAGAGGAAAAATGGTATTCAACATTTCCCACTCACAGAAAACAGAAACAAATGACGACTGACAACCGTAGCCAGAAAAAACAAGATTTTACCAAAGTACAGTGCAGCCTTGCTTTGAAATTGCTGCCACGGTGACAAGAGGTTGAGAAGAAAAGTGACGCACGCAAAAAACTACACTTATAGCCTTGCCAGCAAAGAAACACATCTCTCCCCCTGGCAGAGTACTCTGGGAAATGGAGAAAGGGAAAAGGAGAAATGTGATACTGTGTTTGTGACAAGAGCTTTAGCAAGCAGCAAAGTGTTGATCTGATTGACTGACATGGATCTCTGGCGTGACGTGGCTGGATATCTGGATGCATGTGGACTGTGGACAAATAGTTATTTGTTTGGGTAAGACAGCAGGGTGGTGAGCTTATTTTTACATTTCTATAAATCTCCTGTCCATTTTGGCCACCTCTCAAACAATGAAATTCGACAGTGTTCTTCTGTATTTGGTTGAGAAGTCGCACGCGTGAAAAGAATTACGCCCCGTTTGACCTGACTTGACATCCAAAACTTACTGTCCAAAACAATCAGCCCTCACAATGTACAGAATACCAACACTGCAATGTAGTAAAGAAGTACAGTCAAAACAAAACTCAGAAATTGGTCATGCATTTGTGTCATTTTCCCAGGAGTGACTGGAATGTGTGCCACACAGAGGCTCTCTGAGAAGGAGGTACTTCAAGCTGAGTTATGTTATGATCCTGCTGTGACCCAGTGGACCAGGGAGGGTCAATTTACCTGAGGCTTGACAGGGCAGAACTGGGTCAGTATTTAAGGGGGCGACAAGAGAGGGGCTACATGTATCAAAGCAATGCCCTCGTTCCTGTCTGCTCACCTCCTCATCTTCCTCCATACCCTCAACCTCCACCCCCTCTTAAAGTTTCACAGTAATGAGGTGTTGTGGTTGGGGCGGTGAGTAAGCCCACCTGCAGCGATGGGATCAGGGGGAAAGTCTGGCCTGTGTGACAGCAGGGTGCACATGCCGAGAGACGCCCAGTGGGGAAGGACCTTGAGTCTCAATAAAGCTTATTAGCAGGGATGAGAGGACAGTATTCAGTAACACCATGATGCAGCGTGAGTTCGTTTTAGCTTCTTAAAATTAACCATCCTCAAAGTGCTTCAGAAAGATTAAGATGTCGCAAAAAGTGTAGACAGCATACATTTTATACCAGCAGTTAACAATTATCTTATTGGCACGCACAGAAGACACATCTACACTATATGTTCATAAAAGTTTATCAGCACTTAGGATGTAATTTGCTTATTTTCAAGATTACGTTTAGAACATGTTCCCCTTGAGGCAACTTGTTTACATCAGTTGCTTAAACTCAGCATTGAGATGTGACAACAGCCCGAACGCTAGTTGTCTTCTGTAGGGTTCATTTTTAATACATAACAGGGAGACTTGTCTGTTTGATGTAAGGAATTTTGAAGCTAAGTTTGAGAAGTTATGATTTTAGAAGTGTCTAAACAGTAGGCTACTATAAATCAGAAACATATCTTCTGAACATTTACATAAAGTTTTTACAAGCACTATCTGACTTTTATTTATTTATTTATTTATTTGACAGGGACAATGCAGTCAGACACAGTTACAAAATTGCAGCTGATGTGATGCATATAAGTTTATAGCTAGTGTTTATATGTTCACACAAAACATTACAGAGAAAATCTAATAATGTGTCTGTTCTCATGCTTGTTTCAGTAGTCATTTGCGTAGAAAACATAGAACAACACAGGCAGTGGCTTGCAAGACTGAGCTCAAGCTGCGCATCATTAGTGTCACCCATGGTTACAAAGAGTTTAGAAGCAGACTGGGCTGTATCCGTTGAGAGTACAGACAGAAACTTCCGATTGTTGCCCATCTATTTAGTCCTGTTCCACAAAAGACTTTGTCACCCTTCACTAATTTATTGTCCGTCTCCATTCAATTGTGTCTTGCATTCCACTGGCAACTGTTCAATAATATTTGCCTGAAATCCGTGACCTGTAAAGTATAATCAAATTCCTTGGGATTCCTTGATTAGAGTTGCTGTTAAAACTGAGTTGTTTTTAAAATAAGTCTAAAAACAATTGAGGGTCCTCTATATTTTTTCCAACATTAACTGCTGAGACTGCTACGGGGCATCTGAATAAAAGGAGAGCTTATGCAAAATAAGAGACGAGGCAAAGACAGGCAGTAGGGTGGGTGAAAGAGGAGAGGTTTAGTCAGATGGGTTATTCAGCTGCACAGAAATCATTAATTGCTAATTTGGTACCATCATTCTGTGGACCACCCGGCCTTAGGGCTGTTCTACTAAGATGGGAAGGATCTGGTCCATCAATCACAGGACCAGCTTCCCTTGGGACCTTCTAGGAGGCAACCTCAGTGTTTGGCTTCTGCTCTTAAGTAACTGGAAAACCAGAAAACACGTGGTAGACAAAGGGAGAAGGGATGGATGCCATCCACAAGACTTCAACCGGAGACAGTGATCCTTTCCATCCCATTGGGGGCCAGTCTATAGGAAAGCAACCAACACCTAAGCCAAGACCTCCTCAGGACCCGTTCCAGCTATTTATTTTTTGACAGGCCGCCATGGGACAAACTGGTGCTGCAGAGAGAAAACCAGGGGCAAACAGTGCTCTTTAATCACCATGGAGGTTTTCAGGTCTTGAGGATGGCAAAGCTATCTTTTCTTGGCCTCTGAGCCAATGCTTGATTGGAGCAAACAGCTTAGAGGGAAGTCATTTGCTTTCAAAACAGAATGTCTTTGGTACATGACACTTTTGCCATTCTGGCATGGTCAGTATCACAAACACTGAAAATCATGTGATGCTGCTGGTGAACCAGTGAGTAAGGCACCAGGATATACAAGAATAACATCAGCATCCTGTCAATCAAACCAGCGCCACTGTACAAACTACAATGTATTGGCTCAATCATCAAGAGTTACCTTCGTATTTCCCCCGACAGAACCAACTCATGGAACATGTCAAAAAGCATTCATGAGGAGACAATTTCATTTTTCTGCAACATTTATTCTTCACTCAAAACATATCTCATATTGTTCTTATTCGTTTTTATTTAGTAATGTACTAAATACATATTTCCGTTCAAGTATGCATTTCACATCTCTGCTAGTAGTTTGATAATTTTCCTTAACGCCCTTTTTCCAAGATGCTGAAGGCAGTGTAACCCGCATCAAACACACATTTAAAACAGACCCACATTCCTTTATAATCTCCAATTCACTGCGGAATATTAACCACCTGGGCTGTTTCCAGAAGAAGGCATGCCATGGTACATTCCCAATAAAAATATGCTTAACATAGCTTGTATCCAATTAAGAAATGCAGCAAAACTTTCATATCCATCTGCCTCCAACTGGGATTTATTCCTCATGTTGGCTGGTTCTGCTCTGCCATGATTAGCCACACCGCTGCCCAGCTAATAGATTCCATCATTCCAGTTGTAAAAGGATAACACTATGTCAACATCAGTGAATCAAGTGCTGTCAAAGTAATGCGACGTCTCTTTCTAATCACTTTGAGAAGCTGCTGTGGAGCCATTCCAAAGCATCTGTTCTCTCACTGCCTATTTATGAGGCAAAGAAGTCATCACATCTCTAGTTTTTGTTGGTCATTAACAAGTGTTCACGTTTGATCAGTGCTAATAAAAAGAAATAAGCGAAGGCTTTGGCCCCTCGATACATGTCAGACAATATCTTGGGAATGGATAGGGGATCTGGGAGGGAAGAGTTCATGTGGGAAGATTTGGAAGTCGTGGAGTTCTGCAGGCCCCCTCCTTATTTTCCTCATCTTACTTTATTGATCTAAACCTCATGAAAAATAGTGTCCTCATTACAGAGAGAGGAGGGGGGAGCAGAAACAGGCAGGCAACTCCCACAGATACTGAAGCAGAGTGTGGTGGAATAGAGGGCGGAGCAAAGACGGCTCTGGAGCAGTGACATCATGATGACCCCGTTGACATAGGGAGGTAAAGTCAGAGGAAGCCAAAGCTCCTGTGGGTGTGGTGGTTTCTTTAAGACCCAGGGGACATCGGTTCTGGCTCCCTGGGAAGCCTCCCAGCATCACAGATGGAGAGAGTCACAGAGAGGGATGTTGCCCAGCAATGACAGTTGGGGAGACAAACAACTTACAGAATTCCATTAGCTGTGAAATGCACTATGAGGGAGGGGCTGCCCGCACAATTATACAGAGTCATGCCAACGCTCTACAGTATGGGTCAGACTCAGGCTACAGCAGCTAGCATTCAGTCGAGTCGGGGAACCTTACCTTATTTTACAATTATTAGAAGTATTCAGAACCTTTACTTAATGCTGTGGAAGCCAAAAACAGGGGAAACATGAGTTTCTGCAGCTCTCTCTTCTGTGTCCAAATCAGATGACTAAACACAAATAAGACTTGCACCACTTCAGCTATGGAAAAGGGAAAACAACATATTATTGTTATGGGCTGCCTTTTTCTTTTGTGATGAGCTATAGCATAACATTACATCTGATAGAATCACATCTATTGGCATTTATAGCTGTCAATCACATATTTAACCCCTTAAAACACCTATCAAGCAAAACCCCTTGTCAATGAGAGGGTTTTCAACAGCCTGAAACTAAAGCTAGGTGAAAAAGTCTTGTTTCCTCTTCAATTATGATATGCAGAAAAGGATTTATTTCCCTGAGACAATAAAAGGAGCAACAATAATTAAGTTTTTAAGTGCTAATATTAATACCAAACTGTGAAAATATTGCTCTACAGGCAAAAGAGCTACCTATTTTTAGTGAAATACAAGTAGTAAGTAATATCAGCAAAATGTAGTTAAAGTATGAAAAATAAAAGCAATAAAAAAGTTGTAAAATGTTACCTGTGACGTTTTGGATTAATATTAAGGTTCATTTGAAGTGCTTGAATATAACCTACAGCGATGTGTTGTGTTCATCGTGGCGTCCTGTGAGATCCGTGCAAGTGTAGAAAGTTAATTTTCCATGAGCTTAGGTAAACAGCCCTGTTTTTAGTTCTGTGACAGTGCATTTTCCAACTAATCCAAAAAGGTTTTACAAGAACTTATTTAGCTTAAGGAGGAGTGTGATAAAAGAACTCTTATTCTTTTGGTATTTACACAAACACTCAAAATCAACACAAGATGGAGTTCATGGATTTCACAGATAACTATTTGAGTAAATGTTTCAGATGACTTCAATCAGTATTGATAGAAACATTATCATAAAGTCATTTCCAATCATCTTTGATATTGTTGACTTGAGAATAGGCTGTCATCTTTATTGGTAATCGCAATTCCAGAAAAGCCTAAAATCTTCAGAAAGCAGAGGGCAGTTTTTTTTCAGTACATCTCATCATTAGAACCAGAGGGAGGGAGTTGACTACCGCCTGCCCTGGTTGATCTGGATCTTATTACACACCAAGAATCCTCAGCATGTGATTTTTAAAGGCACTGGCTCCTACAAGGCTTCAGCTCCCACTGAGATAGGGACATGCTGGCATTCATGCTTCCATAACATCAGCCCTACTTCACTTTTTTCCCTCCCTTAATGACACTGCAATTACATAAGGTCCTCAGAGTGTAATAATATTACCCATCCATATACTGTTGTCAACTGTGCTAAAATGCATATACTGTATATTCACATATTTATTAAATATTATGACTTCACATTACTTTTAAAGCACTGTTAATCACTGTTATGTCATTCAGTATGAGTAAACCTACACAGCAATGTATGGGTTGGGTGTATAATGGGATAGTAGGAAGACATGTCTTAAGTGAAACACTGAGAAACAGACTAAAATCCCTGCCTGCGAAAAATTGTGGTTATGTTGACATCATCTGTAACTGCAATAAAAAAATGAGGGCAGCTATGCTTGTTCTCTGTGCGTTTTATTATAAACTGACCAGTGGTAGCAGTACAAGAGCAAATACTAACTGGGCTTTCATGACATCATTATCACATACTCAACAAAAAAACACAAGAGACTCTCATGAAGCTATATGACTTTTCTTCACATTGTGAGCCGACAACTGATCCATTGACAATGAGGTATGTAAAAAAATTAAATAAACAGCACCGTCTTCCAGAGGTTATTCTACAGGTTGCATATCACTTCTGTCAAACACATAAGGAATCATAGAGTATATCTGAGCCAGAAAGTGAGGTATGCAGCTTACAGATCTAGCCAAGTGTCTAAACTCAGAACAATAACACTCTGAAGGAATTCAAAGCATTTCTCTTATTAAAGCTCCCTCCAAGACTTCTGGGACGTACTGTAGTGTATAACTTTATTTTGACTTAATTTTTCATCCTTTTCATATCCTCTTTTCCCTGCCTGCGTGTGACCTGGGCCTACAGCATGCTGCCCCCAAAACAACCCAAAAAAATGAGCAAACAGAGCATTCACTCTGTTTCTCTACCGTAACTTCAAAGAAGAGTGTAGAGGAAAACATCTGTGAGCCAAAAGTGATCGTGCCAGAGACATAGGAAGAGCAGGAATCTGACATACCGAAGGAGATAGAGAATGAGGAAAGAGGAATGGCATCAGTGATAGATGGAGAGGGATGATGTCTGTGTCTGATTAAAGTCTGGTTAAAGAGAACAGGAATGGCCCTAATATAAGAGCACAGACAAAACTGAGAATAGTCCCTCTGCACCACCATAGATTCTTAATAACATATCTTAAATCAGTGCAGTGAGAGTCTGCATCCACAGTGAGGGGTGTCACCTCCCACCTAGCCTGTGAGTGCACAAATTCCCTGCTGCTGTTTTTCAAACCTACCGCAACTCTGATACGGAAGCATCTGAGTTAAGGATGTTTATTTCCTTTTTCTTCAACGCCATTCTTGCCTGGAGGGAGGCTCACACTCCTACCAGGCTCTCATATTCAAGTCAAATGTGTTTTATTTGCTTTTTAGTTTTGGTTATATTAAAGCAAAAATGGCTATGCATAATGAAGGCAGTCAACAGTTTTATGTGGTGTCAGATCCACAAAGTATAAAAAAAACTGCTGTAGAGAGATATAACACCCATTGCAGGTCAAAACCTCTATAATTGACTATGCACGATATGCTACCTGGAAAGGAAAGTACATCTTTGCTGCATTTTGTTGTTATGAACCAAGGCGAATAGCAAAAGAAGAGATAAAAAAAAAAAACGAATCTAAGATACCAAGAGCATAAGAGAATCAAATAAAAAGGAGTTAGAACAGATTATGGTGAAATTAGATTTAAGTACGTAATGGAACTGAGTGGAACAAAAACATTGCTCGGATCTCATGGCTTTAGTCAGGAGGGCTTACCTGGTTTTGTTGGACACTTTTGGCATTTGTTTAGTCCCCAGGAGGCTCCCACACTTCCACAGCAATCATCCTGTTTGGTTAGGCCTGGCAGAGGCTTGCCACACTGCAACAACACACATACACGTCAGATCCAAAAAGCAACTTTGAGAATGAGTGTTAGATGTTTTTGCGTGCATGCTGATGCAGATGTGTGTTGGCATGGACATTTTTTGTTGGTGTGTTAGCGAGTACGTGTGTACCCACGTATCTGCGAAAGCAACCAGACACATCTGAGACCAGTTAGCTAGAGAAGGTCATAAACAATGAGGCTAAGGAATAACTACAAACCTCCTGGCATGCTTTATTAAGGCGCTTGGCTAATTGTGACGAGATTCCTATCAGACCTTACGCACTCATTGGATGGTTGGCCAATAGGGATTTATGAAACTCAAGAGGCAGCAGAAAAATATTCCTGTGCAAAATACCAAACTTTTATACTGGCATACAAGAGGGGAAATTGCAGGCTAAACCTTTTGAATGTTGTCTTTTGGGGCTGTTCAACTGAAACTCTTAGGAAATAATGTGATTGGAAGGTCTAATTTCAAGCTTTCAATGAAACCAGGCGAGAGAATAGATGAGTTGTAGTCCAGCACAAATAAACTTGTTCATGAAATAATGCTGGCAAATCATACTCCATTTTGTATGACTCTGTTGTTGCAAATGAACACCTAAAGCTAGGGAGTCAGACATAAAAGCTTATCACAGACAAGCTAGCAGATGTTGTCTTAAACCTGAGATTAGCCAAGCTCACGGACTGTCATTCAAGTCTTTCGCCTTCATGGCTCCTTTCTCACTCTGATACATTATCCTGACGATGCAAAGGACAGTAAATCTGCCTGTGCATGCCCAACTGTGTGCATTTTACCATATACACCACAAGAAAGTGTCCCAGTCTGAATCAGGAGGAGAAGGACCACATGGGCTCGATTTCAAGTTAAACCCATTTCCCAAACTCATCCTAACTCATAACATGCCTATGCTGGGGACCTGTTGGAACATGAGATGGCCAGTGTGGTCAGAGCCCATAAATACTTGACAGTATATAAATCTTATCCACGGGCGCGTTTCCTGTTCAGACGGCTGCTACGAGAGAAGGTGATGAGATTTGAACATAATGGTACCTGTGGTATATTTGTACCTGTGCTACACTACACTTTCTCCCATTGGTTTCAACACCCATGATGGATCATGACACACCATGTGGCTTACATCAGCTAGTGTTGACATATACAGATGGCATTTTAATGACTTAACACAATACCTGTCCATCAACTGTTTCCTGAAAGCATCTTCCCACATTTCCATTCTGACGGGTGCTTGGTCTGACGTGGCCGTAGTCGTTGCCGTTGGAGTGTTGGTGTCTGCTGCTGCTGCTGCTGTGCTCATCGCTGGGTTCGTGTCCATTCCCAGGTTGGGAGCGCTGCTGGACTGAGTGAGCCCCCTCAGTGGTGGCCGGTCTCTGCCCAGGCTGCACACGAGCTACTTGGTGGATGTGGACCTCAGCCTCGGGGGGGTGCTGTATGTGGACGTTCACCAAGGATGGGTGGAGGGACGCTGGAGGAACAGAGACGTATAGTTTATACAATATAGTGATGGTTTATAGTTTCAAATTTTGAATAATGTAAGTCAAAGCATCTTAAGCCAAGGGATAAAAGCTGTGTATACATACTGAAGTTTGAGAGCTATCAGCTAACATCCTGCACAAACTTGTTCAACATAAACTGAGCTTGATTCATCACCAAGTTATGAGATCTACAACAAGGGGATTTCCCACCAGTGAAGACACTATTAAGATGCTACAAAACAACAACAACACAAAGAGTTTCGGATTCGCTGGTTTAAATCTAATCATCTTAAAGCCCAAAAACAGATTCGAGAAGATGTTGCAATGTGGAGAATGAGCTCTTTTGTCCGTCTGACAGAGCAGAAGCATCTATCTTCAGGGAGTGCCAGGGCTTTTTCCAAGAATTGTGACCTGAATTCATGAATCATAGTCTCAAAGACAAATGGCAGAGTGAGTCCAAGGGGAAGAAGTAGACCTTATCGAGATCCTGGACATGAAAGTGCCTCCGTGTGTACACAGTATAAAGCAAGTGGAAAGGATGGATAATTTTTCTGTTGTGTCAGGACAATATTCCACAGACATTTGGCTCATGCTTTTTAATTATAAATATTAATGTTAAAAGAAGAGTGAAAGTATTCTGGTAGAATTTAAAGTATCTAAGCAGGATCTTCTGCTTCTACTTACTGTCAGACAGAGTAAAGAGCCAAGTGTTAAGGAAATAAAAAAAAAAATGACACCAAGACGGATGAAAAGTGAGCAAAACTTTCTCTTTGATAATTCGTCTGATGACTTCATGATGTTGCTTTGCTCTGTTTTCAATATGCACTCCTCCTTGATAAAAGCAGCATTGTATGAACAACATGAGGTCTTCCACTGACTCATCTATTACGTGTTTTGCTTAAAGTGGAGTCCACCGCTGGCACTCAGAGCAGAACATTACACAGTAACTTGTGTGAAAACCTATGTCCATTAAATAAAAAACTGTGAAGTGATGTCACTAAAAAAAATACCAATCTGCTGAACACCAACTCAATAGTGAAACAAGGGTTTTCATTCCATGTTGTAGCCATGTGTGTACCCAAAATAAAAACAAAAAGCAAAGGGAAATGCTTTTGTGAGGTTTCAGATAGTTTTAAGCCAATAACAAATGTACAATAAAACCCATCTAGTGTTTCACTACTACTGAGAATTCACATTGTGGATTAAAAGCATGTATGACAACAAAAAGCTTGAAAAATGCAGGACTTTTAGCTAAGTATGGCCACATGTAAAAAAAAAATCAGTTGGCAAATCATAAACTAGGACAGTCCCATTTTTTGGCCAGTGTTTTTGGTGATCACCTTGCTGATTGGACAGCGGCAGAGTGTACATTGAACGTGAGGGGTGTTTGTGTCCAGGTTGATTGGATTCCTTATGACCGTGAGGACTGGATCTGGCAGGAGGCTGAGACGGCAAGTGGCAAAACTTCCCTGTTGAGTTTGATGGACACCAGCAGAGGTCCCTGCCAATGCATCGGCCTCCATTGAGACACGGGATCTGACAAAAATCTACAGCAAAGAAAAACAGACGTAAGCAGGTGAGAGATAAAAAGACAAGCTGCTTAGAGTATTGAGAGATTCATGAGTATTATGCAGTACACATTTCATTACACAGTTACAAAGGGATCTGTAGCTCTAAGTTACTGGAGGAGTAGTTCTAATAGGAAGGGCATGTGCTGAGGCTTCGTGTGGACAGGCTTTGTTTGCACATGGTTAGCAATGGTCATGCTGTTCTCCACTCCGGTGCAGCCAAACACCTCATTCCACATGACGTTTATAAGGTTTCAATTTTACCCCAAGGCAAGAACCATTGTACTGCACTTCATTGGGCACCTTCTTTAATCATGTTTTTTTTTTATTAAATCAGTAACTACACAGCCACAGAGTGTACTGTATATTTCCACCAAAGCCCCACAGTCCTGTGATAGAAAACTTTATCTTGAAATATCAGAAAAACTAGAAAGAAATTTAAGATCTGTCCCTTTTTATATATAATAAATAGCAATGCACCCTTGGATAAAGTTTAACAAAAATCTATGTAGTTCTTTTTGTGATGATATACAGGTAAATCAGTCAGAAAAAAAAATGTATATGGACTCATTCACCCTAAATGCAATCAGTACAGTCAACAAGCTACAGTGAATTCAACTATTGGAATGTAGGCTGCAAATCTTAGAGTATGAATGTAGTCACTGTTTGAGTCAATTGACTGTTTTTACAATTGAGAACTTTCCATTTCTAGGTGTAATGTCCTTTTCATACGATAATGTAATATGCTGTACTCCTGAGACCAAACAATTTTCCTAAATAAGCTGGATCAGGTCTGTTCTACTTCCACTACCTTTTACTTCTTCCAATATTAGAACATATATACAGATTTTTTTAAGTCTGGGTAAATCTGCCAAAAATAGGCAACTGAGTTCTTTCACAATATATAATAGTAGGTTTTCCTTAAACAACACAAACAGACTAAAAAACAAGAAACAGCATAAAGCATTATGGAGTTCAGCAGTGGTTATAACTTTACATAATTTACTAAAAGTGTCTGTCTTGTCTGATCCATTTTCAAGCACTACTTGAATGGAGATGGATGGAGTTTATGGCTGATTATACACATCATAGCATCGCTCACAGGGTGAAAAATCGAGCCTACACCCTTATCACTGCTGATTGGGTCTGTAGATAAATAATTCCTCTGACTACTCCAGAATCATTTGACATACAAATGAAGAATAATTGTACCCTAAAAGTCAGATGTTGGATGTTACGTCCAGTGTGAAAAGAGTAAGACAAGCAGACAAATAATCAGACAGAAAGACAGACAGACAGACAAAAACATAGCATCCCTGGCAAAGATAATTATATAGTTCCGTGCAGGTTGATGATTGATGAATCAACCTGCATGGAATGATCCCTCATCACTCATCAGTGATGATTCGTCATATGATCATTGGAAGGAAATACCTGCAGGGATATCTGCATGGAGTACTTGTCTGTCTGGCAGCCGGACAAAAGATCCCAAATTGACAAAAACCCAAACCTTACACCGTTCCAGAGAGAAGTGCAACTGAATCTGCACATGCATGTAAACTGAACCTTAAAACATGCTCATGCTCAGGCTACAGTCTGATTTATAGTTTGTAATCTACCATGGAAAAAGAAAGACAGAAGGAGGAGCGAAGGCCAGCGCTGGCCAGATGGTGTTTGACAGTACTGCTTTCATTGGTCTTATCTTTTTGGCGTAAAGGATGGGTGCCAGCCTAGCACCCGACATACCTGGGCCTGCTCCCATCCACACACCGACCTTTCTTAACTCGAAACATCAAAGACTATCAAATGAAAAATATCTATCCAGCCGTAACGGATAAAAAAGAGGATTCAGTGAGGGGTCATGAGAATGAAGAAGACAAGCAGTGCATTTATTTGACTCCAACAAACACAAATATGAGATTTTCAAGACAGTCGAATTAAGGGATGTACTGTTAGATGAAAGCAGACACTGGTGATGGAAACACGCTGTGAGCTGCATTGTTTCTGTCTCGCGGAGACGCGCAGTAACACATGAACAGGGTGAAAACAGGGAACAGAGACGCTGGACAGTCGTGATGGCATGTAGGTAATGAGCTCCCTGTCACAAAGCATTAACAGCACCGAAGACCCAAGGAGGAAGAGAGGCGTAGAGTGAGAAGAGCAACAGATAGGGAATGAAAGGGATTACGAGAGGAAGGGGATAGATTGAAAACATAAAAGAGGCAGAATTAGAGGGAAAGGAGGAATAAACAATGTGGTAAAAAAAAAATATGTGGAAAAAGAGACAGAGAGCGGTCCGGTGTTTATGTCCAGACGTAACGCAAGGCCTCATCTGATTAGACATGCAGGCAAGCTATTAAATCCTTTCAATGTGGGATGCAGGTCTATGTCAGGCCAGTCCCCCCACCCCGGCTCAGCTTGGGACGGCTACTATTTTTAGACAACAACCTACCGTCGACTCACCACAGCACACTCCGTCTGCCTATCTGTCTGCCCGTTAAACAGCCTCCAACAACTAAACAGTCATACGCACACTTCTCACTCCATAAAAAACCTTCTATTCCATCTAATATCAGGTTTTAAAGTAAGTGCTGCGCAGAGGGTGCGTATCAAGGGAGCTTGTTATAATTACCCAGCCAGATTTTACTGCACTGTGTAGGGAACATAACAACAGCATGAGATAACTGTTTGCTGTCCACTTGACATTCCTCGACGAACACGCACACCGAGCAACAACAGGATGCGGGCCTAAATGGAAAGCAATCTCTTTTTTAACACGGTCTTTACCACATGCTTTTACATAATGAGGGGAGATTTCTAGAGTATAAAAAGGGGGCGTAAAAAACAAACCTCAGCTCAGGAAGAAGTGGAGGTGCCAGGAATGTAATCTTGTGGAGGGCCTCTGTCGAGACGATGGAGTGTTTGGAATATCGACGCCACGTTCCAAAACCCCATTAATGGGCACATAAATCTGCAACATCAACCTGTTTATATATTCACAACTCCTCCCCGAAAGAGACTAGTGAACTTCGACAAAAGCTTGGTTTTATGTTTGTATGCCTGTTTGTATTTATGTGAGGTGTGCTGTATGTGTGTGGTACAGACACCCTTCACCTCCAGCCCACAAGTAGTAATTAGTCTGAGCTTTGGCTAAACCATTAAAACTGATGAGAAACTGAGAAACATGTAGGGGTCTGACCCTCCCCTTGGCATTGACCGCCCCCCTCCCTTCCCATGGACACTCCTGTGTGAATTTGGAGCAAAGCCCCCGGATAAATAGCAGGTTTAATGTAATCCCTATAAAATCCTGTTCATGCTGCTACTCTTTCTCTCTTTCTGCCTCTCACTCTCCTCTTTCATTCGTCTCTGCTCTCCCAGGGAGCATGTTAAATAGTTAACGGCGGGGCCAGCCGCAAGGTGTAGACCGCAAAGAGATTGGGCTAAGTGTTGGGAGCGTGGGACCACCAGCCCCACGTGTGTGTGTGAGGGGAGATTAGCCCCCTTTTACAGAGCCTGCTTTCAAGCTGCTCTACCCCCGTCTCTCCAGCTTTCCCTGTCTCTCTTTCCTTTTGACAGTTAGATTTTTTTTTTTTTTTTTTACAGCAGCTCTCAGCTTTAATCTCCACCACTCTGCCTCCTGTCTGGGCTTGGTATTCAGAACAGACAGCATGCCACTGGGAACCCATTTTGTCAAACTCACCCCATAAAAAAAGGAAGGAGAAACAAGACAGGAGACTTTGGGAAAGTGTGTGAGAATCAGACAGTAAGTAATAGAGACAGTGAGAGAGTGGAGAAGATAAACGAAGAGACAAGAAAAAGTAGATAAAAAGACAGGCAGACAAGAAAAATCTGTGTTAATGATAATCAGAAGGCCTGGACACTTACAGAGTCGGAAGCCCTGGTTCTTTGGCTGCTGGTGATGCGAGGTCTCGCTGTAGACAGTGGTGATGTCTCCCTTCTCACAACTATTGTAGCAACGTCCACCGCTGCACATCCTGCGGCACAGCATAGGCGTGAAGACGATCTTAATGCGGTCCAGGTTTGAGGTGAGGTTGGCCCCTGGGAAACACATACACACCTGGCTGAGAAGGAGCGGAAGCAGAGATAGGCTGGAGGCGAGCTGCATCCTTTCTCCTTCAGCCTGACTGTGACAAACTCCCCGTCTAGGCAAAGGGAGGTTTATAAGAGTGCGAGGGTGTGTGCTGACGGCTGGCCAGTGGCACGCTCGCAGCTGAAGGAGCGATGTGCCACAGGCCAGCGAATGGGATGAGAATACTATTAGGTATCGGGCTCGCCTCCAAGCCCTTTATCTGTGTGAGAAGGTGTTCTGGATGTGTGTATGTGAAGGAGACAAAGAGAGCGCGAGTCCAAATGAACATTGTGTAATGGTGGGAAGCTGTTCAACAGCCGTTGCCCTGGTACATGACTAAAAAACAAAAGAAGCTTGAACCATAGACAGCTGTGTTCATTGGATAGCAGATCAGAAGAAGATGAAGTATTGAATAAGAATAAAAATTAAGAATGAAATGCTCACATTTCGTTTTGTTGTGGGTAGATGCGCCAGAGTTCAAAATGTGACAGTGCAGATTCTCAACAGTATCGAAGCATGTGCACACAAGACCCACACACAAGAACATGCACACTGGTTATGGTCCAATCTATCATTAGTTTGAGTACCAGCAGCACACACACACACACACTCACACTCACATACTGCATGCAGCTTCCATATCAAACGTCTGTCTGTCTGGTGTGATGTAGACCACAAATGGGGTGGGGAGGTTGGGTGGTGGGAGAAGGGAAGTGCAGCCTGGGATGCTGCCAGGTTTTTTTCATCTTCGCAGCTAATGTTCCATTTAGCAATAACAACATGGGGTGTGTATGTATTTATTCCAAAGGGTGTAAATTGCACCAAAATGACATTGTGTTTATTTTGACATGGCTAAGGAGAGTGGAAATCCTAAGTATGCATCAAATCCATTTTCCTGTATGTAAAACATTATTGTACCTGCTGGTAATAATGCATTGTTGTACTGTCCGTGTAGCTGACTGTTGCTGGGAGGCCTGTGGGAGTTAAAGGAATGCCCGTTGCCATGTCCACTTCTGTGTCCGTGCCAGTTCCCGTGCTCAATGTCATGTCCATTTGGGTAGCCATTGCCATTGGGTAGAGCGTTGGAGGTGATGGGTCCAGAGGATGATGGATAACGTTTCACAGTGCGGGAGGTCCCAGTCTGCTGAGGGGAGGAGTCAGGGGGTCCCCGTCTCACTTGGGTCCTGTCAGTCACATCATCACAAGACCATAAACATATGACCTCAGAGTAACGCTAATGTCCCCCACACATATAGAAACTCACTAAGGTACAGGCATCATCAACGTATGCGCATCACCGTGAAATCCATTACACATGGTCATTGGGTGCAACATAAAATAGCATTCCTCAGAGACAAACATGCTATCTTAGGTCATAGCTTTGCTTAATTGATTTTGTAGATGAGACAAAATGATTTGGAATGAATTTCCTTTTAATTCAATTAATATTACCATATCATTTTTAAGCGTACAGGGTTCCTCAGCTAGTATGCTGTAAGTCAGAGAGCCATGACCTTCACTAATTAATGAAAGATTCTGTTTGACATTAAAGACATTTCACAAAAGATTACTCATTAATGTTTAATGAAAATTAAAGTATCGTCACACCAAAAGGATTAAGACTCACAGGTTCCAGTTTAAATGTGTGTGTCTGTATGTGGTAGGAGTGTGTGTATGTGATTAAACACATTAGAAACTTTCCATTCAAGACTAAAAAACCTTTCCATCATCCATTGTATCTGCTTGACTAGATCATGAACTTGCGGTTCTGTCTGACCAAGGAGCAACATCCTGAGTGCTGCAAAAGGCTGCAGGAAGTATTCATGCTGGGGTCGAAGGACAAGCTCAGACAGGGCTGCGAAGGGGTACGTTTTTTTTACCGGAGAGCATTTGATTTGGGTCAATTACTGAGCCTGTGTTGCGCGACCTGGAAGCTGAGCTCATGTGAGTGACCTGGGGGAGGCGCGTGCCGCTCAGACAGACGAGCAGACCTGGGCTCCGGGGTCTGGGAAAGCTCGGGGAGTGCCGAGAATCAGCCCTGCAAAAAAACATCTGGATCCCACTGATCTGCCCTGACAGACAGTCAGCAGAGCAAGACAAAGACAAACCATGCCAGATAGATCAGAGAAACAGTTCTACAAAGCACACCTGTGGCCCTGTAAGGTAAATGAGGCTGTAATCAAACCCTGAATGAGGATATAAACCGTGCCTTAACATGTATTACATGTGGTTTTAAGCCACACACTATGTATTTACACACTGAATCAGCCCCGCCGACCCACAGACACAAAACAAAAAATTGGTCAAATAAACACACATGCGTATGCTACACTAAAATGCATACTAGAAAACACACTTGCATACACAAATACACGTACACACCCTGTCCCAGCTGTGCTAGATGTAGCACAAGCCTATGCATGTTTCTTTATTCACAGAGAACAAACCACATTCCTGCTGCCAAAGGGAACAGGACACTAAATGAGAAGGGGAAAAGAGAGACAAACATTTGATAATGGTTGCTCACGTCATCTTTTTGAGAGACAACAGGCAGCACCTATAGCCGACAGCTGCTGACCCAGATGTAGAGACATAAGGGCGGGTCTCAGGGATAGGACGTGATAAAGGGAAACCGGAGGTGCTTCTGTCAATCAGCAGCATGATGAAGTGGTCACGAGAGACAGGAGGTGGCTAACATATAGCTACACCGTCCAGTCATGAGTGAGTTTTTCCATCGCCAGCAATGACACCTGGCCCGCAAGCATCCTGCCTCACTTCCTAGACTCAGCCAGATGTTACGCTCTCTGCCTCTCTCACTTTCAGTGGTTTAGTGACTTCCTCCCAACATGAGCTCACCAGTGCCCTCTCTGCTTGTAGATCAAGGGGCAGCGAGGGCAGGCCCGGCACGGTCTGTGTGTTTGATGTCATCATTACCGACTTCAAGGCCCCGGCGATGCAAGGAGGAAGGATCCCTCTTCCACGTTCTGGGTGACTTGAAAGCAATTTCACAGAGCTTTGCCAAGACCATACAGATCATGGTTCGAACAGACAGATGATGTTTGGGTCGCACATGATGGCCATACATTTTTAATTAAATCTCCAATGGTGCTGATAACAGAGCAATGCTACAACATGACTGGAAAAATAGATTTAATTTGCCTTAAAAAGAGTCCTAATTCCTGATGTTTTTTTTTTTTTCCTGATTGTCTGATTTAGACAGTCACATCCTACTATAAAGCCCTCTTTCTTCCTGTTTCTGTGCTACACTAGGCTATATGCTGCATTTCTCTAAATCCATTAACACACTCACATGCTTTTATGTGTGTTTCCAGACAATGACAAAGCAATTTTGAAATTTTGTAAATAAGAATTAGGCACATTGCGGCGTGAATAAAATACCCTGTATAGAATGTGACAGTGTAGGGTGAATTAAACATAGCTGTAATACACAGTAGAAGTGGTCCTTGTAGAAAGCAACATCATTGCTGTTTTGTGAAAATGTCTGGGGGTTTTTTCTTGGATGAAGCCAAGGAATAACCTCCTCATCAGTCCACACTACCTGTAACTACTAGCCATGTTTTTGCACTTTATGGATGTATCCAGGAAGACGCTGGGGAAACTTTTCAAAAACAGCCAAACCTCAAATAAGTGTAGCTAAATTTTTGGCAAAAATGAAGATGGTTTTTCATCTGAATTTTTGGTGTTTCCATAAACCTTTAATGTGATACTTCAAAATGTGCATGAAAGTATGTTATTGTAACATTGGCTATTAATATGAATCTTCTCATCTAATGTTCAGCATGACAGTAAATAGTTGCTCTGTGTGTCTTTAAAGTGTCTGTCTTAATTAAATATTTTATCAAAGGCAAAAACAGAAAAAAACAACATTATGTATCCGTTGTCAGAATATGAGGCTTAATTATGTTTTATCATTTAGACACTTTGATTACATAAGAGGGATGAGCGCATTTAGTACATGTTTTATGATCAGAACATGCGCTAAATAATTATTTTCAAAGAGAAACAATCATTTCTAATGTATTAATAAATCTCTATCCAAACATTTGATCAAAGCATCATTTTATATCTCCAACTTACAGATAAAGCTACTGGCACTATTCACAAACTTTCATCATCATTCATTTCATATGTATGGAGAGCAATTAGACCTAAACCGTCACATCTGAAGAAATTACAATCACAGCGGGAGCCAAGAGCTGCACTGTGCATGAAACAACACTGAAGAGCTTCCAATGTGTTGCAAAAGTACTGCTTGGCACTTGCCATCTATCTTTGAACTCATCATTGAATTGCAACATGTGAATATTAATTCTCGTGAAGGCTTGACAGGCAGTGTAAATGTCAGTTCCTGCCGCGCCCCTTGACCTAGATGAGTTGGAGAGGAGGCAGCTTTGGAGGATAAATTGGAGCACAATCATAGTCAAGCACTGTGAAAATAGAAGCCAGGTCCAAGAGCTGGAGTATACAGAGGGTGGCCAAGGAGGAAAAATTTATTTAATTAAAAGTTAATATTAATTCTTTCCCACATTTTGACTGATTTCTAACCACAAGAGAAGTGTGTATATATAGAGCCAGCATAAAAAATACTCTTGTTTAAGTGAATTACACCTGTTTCAAAGCTGGAAAATTATTAAAAGCCTCAACTTTCCCTGATAAATAACTCATGAGTGAAACACAAATAGTGGCTCTTTCCATCTGTAATAGGTATAAACCAACCTACAACCTCATTTTCATCTAGATGAGCTATCTATTGAACTAGATAATAATAATGATAATCATAATCATAATCAGAAATATTAGTGGAGGGGCATCAACAACGTGCGACACCAAAATAGTGATGGGCCACTATAAAGTGACTTTAAAAAAAGGCTAACAGAGAACTTTTTTTAAGGATTTCTTTACTGACAGAAATATTCAGTAACTTCAGTTTTGTACAGTGTGGAACGATCAGTGTTCGAAACTGTATTGTATGTATTCGAAACTGGATAACTGTTGAATTGATCATGTCCTATAAACTGCCAGTAATAAGAATAAAACACCCTATTAGCACAGAATCATCAACCAAATACATTAATAAGTCTTTCTAGTATGGACACAAATGAATAAAAACATGGCCCCCGTATCTATATTTTTCTCCAGTAGCAAACAAACAAACAAACAAATAAATAAATAAATAAATAATAAAAAAAGCTATGAGCTTGCTGGACAACTGCTATTGATCCTGTGAACCATCAGTGTACAGCTGCACTGCCAAGTAAAATAATAATAATAATAATAATAATAATATAATAATAATAATAATAATAATAATAATAATGCATTAGATTTCTATAGCGCTTTTCAAGGCACCCAATGCGCTTTACATTATTGATGCATTATTCTTTCTCTCTCACATTCTCATACTACTCATACTAGGTGAATTGAACTTTAGAGTACTTTGGAAAGAGTGGGAGGTTACAGTACATGTGGAAATGTAGTGTCTTTGTTGAAGTGCCAGAAATCCAAAATACAGGGGGCTTGGAAAACACCACTTAACCTTGTTCCAGTGTGACTCTGTTGTTTTTATACTTCAAGTTGCCCACTGGGCGTCTTAGATAACTGGGGGGGATTCTGGATTTATCTCATAATTCTGATCACCCTAAACATTCACACACACACACACACACACACACACACATATGCAGTGACCCAGATCTTCAGGGATTGTTTACATCTTGAACCATCTCCGTAACCCACTGTACAGAAGAGTGTTTATGCGCAGCCCTGCACAGTAACGCATGTGCCACAGCTGATTCATTCACTAATGGTTCAGCCTCCAAGGAGCTTTCATTACCTTCTGCCTCTGTAAATATCCACGACAAATAAAGCATATTTGTCAGAAACTAATAGTGTACTTCGGATGCAGAATCAACTTTTTATGGCCAAAACGGGCTAAATAAATTGGAAGGAGGCACAGAAGTGTCATCTTGCATGCTTTTTCACTGGCCCTCTCAGCTCAGCACAAGTCTACCTTGGCAAAGCTCATTTTTCATTTTGATTTGTTTGAGAATACCAAAGCTTGAACCCACATCTAATGGCTGGGGTTGCTGGCTTATGGCAGCTAATGCAGAAAATAGACCGATATGAAAAGCTTGGTCTGGATGTTGGATGGAGCAATTTGGCTTTGAACAAACTGTCTAAACAAGACAGGCTGACAGCAGGCAGAAGTGTTTGGCATGAGCATCCCGGACTGGGTCACAACAATAGGTCCCAGCTTTGTCACTTTGCCCTGTGATGGTTCTTTACATGTTGGACTGGACATGACCTTGCATCCAGGGAATGGCAAACCTTGAACCATCAGTTTACAACCAATCAACACAAGACTCACTTTATCCTGCTGAGGAAAATCGAGTCATTCTTTTTATTTAAACAAAATGTTTAATGGTTCCATTTACCTCTTTCCAAAAGGGAGCCTCAGCCAAAAACCCTCATTACATAAGAGCAGCACATAATTAGGGCAATTTGAAGGCTACTTGGTGAATGGGAAAGTAAATGACCGCCATCAAAGACCAAGTGTAAATCAAAGTTTACACACATTCATCTCATTCAGAGAAAGCGTTAAAGACTATTGTTCATTTACAAGGCTGTACCCGAATATGCAGATCATCAGTCTAACTGGAGGGAACAGCAGAAAACTCGAAAACTGAGCAAACACCAGCTGAAACAATGAAAACTTTGTACTGCTCAACCACTGCAAACACTGCTGGCAAAAAGAAGGAGAAGATTTATGAGTGTATTTGGGACATGTACTTTTGCAGTCAAAGATAGAGCACTGTTAGGGATACAGAGAACGCTAAGTGAGGGCTACACTCAGCATACTGGTGCTGGTCCAAAGCTTTAAAGTCTCCCTTAACATGTGGCAAAGCTGGATTCAGGTGGTCTACAGCATAAAAATAAACCATGCAGCCAAAAAACAAGACATAACATGATATTAAATTGGAAAACACCTTAAAACAGACAGTGATAATGTATCTTTCTGCTCTCAACTTCAAATTTAAGAGTTGGTGGAGAGAGATGTTTTTCAGCAAAAGGCTTTATAACAGATGGTGCTCCACATTTCACAGGCTAAGCTTGCAGACAAGGAAGGAGAGTGCAGACTGTTGAAACTAGTCCCAGGAGGTGATATTCAAGAACATTAGCAAAGACATACACACTTGACTCTTGTTCATGTTTTGCTATTCAAAGCCTGATAGTGTTATGAATCTTTGTGACGTCCAAGACATTAACTACGATGAAGCTAGGAAGAGAGAAAACATTCCAGATTAGCAGTAGATGCTATCGTAGGGTGACTGGGATTCATGTTGCCAAGTATGACTTGTTCTTTTCAGAATTTGATTTAGCATAAACTCGGCTTTTATAGCTGATATTCGATAAGAAATTAATTACTAATTGGATATTTTAAGTCTAGTTTGTTTTTACTTTGTGAAAAAGTGGATTTGTGTGACCCAACTCTCTGGACCACAGGGAAAGAGGGCAAAAGTTGAAACAGAATTTGGTCTTCCTTAGCATTCATGGTGTATTTTAAGAGGTGAAAGAAGTCTCTGCTGGCTGAGAAAGCATTATAGCCTTCTTTACACACCCAGCCAGTGCACCAAACCATCTGTACCGCCACTGGTCAAACCCCACTGTGGTCACACATCTCATTCCTCAGGCTCTATGCTGCACACTCTCATTCATTTATCATTTACCATGAGGTCCCTATGTGTTTCTTTCAATAAAATCCTGAGGTTTGATCCTTTGCATGCACCAATAAATATCATATCCAACCCCAGGGACATTTTCATTATGCTGTTGCTGTGTGTTCCTCAGCAACAAAGTCATGGAATGGCACGGTGGTAAAGTTTGTGTTCATTGGAAAAGTAAAAATAGCTTCACACCAGCCCCTGTCACTTTAAAGGCTGACCTTAAATTACAGCTTTTTGCAAATGTTTAATTTCTGGTAGTAAATGCTTTAACCTCTGGAGTACTGGCTGTTCTCACGGTTTGTTTTTTAAAGCTAATTTTGTGCTTCAGCTTTTTAAAGAGCTGATAGCAAAAGCAGAGATGGCTATTGACACAACAGCACCAATGAAGGGATGAAGTTAAAAAATGGACATTAACAGACAGTTGAAATAATCAGTGGTGAATGTTTATAAAATATACACAATGTTAAAAAGGAAGAAAAAAAAACTGCGGTAACTGGTACAAAAATAGAGAAATTCCTTTATTGCCTCCTCGAACAATATTGCCAACATGCTTCAACTACACAGAGTCTTCATCAAGGTTTAATACATGAGACATACACTCAATTTTATAACTCCAATGTGTCATGGGATGCTAATCATATGACAAAAACAAAATTCTGAACATAATTGTTAAGTATGATGAAAAAAACTAAATGAACAGGTTTGAAAATTTATGATGATGTTGACGATGTCATTCCTGTTTTTTTTATTTTTTGATTGATGATTTTTTTGTTTTACATTAGAGTGACTTGGCCATTTTTGAGTGTATAAATACTAAACATTGACCTCTGATTATCTGCAGCAGCATTTTCATTTATCTCTCCCTTGTCATTGATGAGCACAAGACACCTTATAAATATCTACATGTTTTGTTTTTGGCCCACTACTAAAACTTTCCTAGTATATTTTATTGTTGAAAACAGGAAAAGTGAATTAATACTTTTATCTCCTAGACCTCCTGGAGAAAATTCCAAAATCTTGACTAAACAGTACTTGGAAATAGATTTCCAACAAGTTGTCACTTGTGCCAGTAGTCCAACACATGTCCCTTATTATGAACCAGAAGTAAAAGAAAATACCTCGTCACGCAGCACTTTGAGCCTTTTTCTCTTAAAAAAGAGGGTAAGTTCTTCTCATATACATGGTCGCATAAGGCCAAACATCAGTGAGCAATTAAGGCCCGGCCTTTCTTTGATAACATCTCTAGTCATTATGACTTGGATAATTGTGGGTCCTGGCAGAATATTTCCCGTTGTGAAAATCTGGGTGTGTCATAGGGCTTATCGCACCAGCCACAGAGGCTGGATTAAATCATGTTCTCTCTGTCTGGACAGCCTTCCAGGAATCCCGCTAGTAGCAGCCAGAGCCTGGGTGAAATGAATTACAGTGGAGTTGGATTGATTCAGAAAGCTTTTTTTTTTCTCCCCCTGGGGAAGCGGCTTATATTAGCGTAACAACTGGGCCTGGTGTAGAATGGAAAGCAGCAAAGGTTCTTGAGAAATTTATTTAGCAAAGACTGTTCTTTGGATCAGCTCAAGTGCTACACAGACAAATGAAGAGATGAAGTTCCACTTAATTTTATAGGTATGACTTCCCCCCCGCCGCCTTCATGAACATAGGTTTTCAGTAAATTTGACCTCGTTGAGGTTTTAAGACATTACATGATCAAAACATATGACTACTGCCGTCTACGTCCAAAAACTGTGAAATAAACAGTTCTTTTTCGTCTCCTGGGGACCAAAAGCCGTTCCAACCTGTCTGTTTTCACCTCAGGCTTTATAATCTGGGTTGTGAAGCTATAAGAAACCCAGAGAAGTCTGATTCTGGATGGAAACGAAGCAGTGTGGTTGCTGTGGTTCAAGGGCCAGAATCAAAATGCCTGGAGACATGGTGAGCTGAGAAGCCATTCAATACTCAGTTACTACAGTTTTTTTTTTTTTTTTTTGGTAGCTGCTCTGATCATTCACTTAGTAAAATGCCACAAGACAGGTCAGCAGGAAGAGCCATTACAAAGTGCTGACTGAGACTATGCCTGTGCTGGTCAGTGTCATGTGTCAGCTTCCTCTGACAATGAGCCACAGTGGGTTTCCAATAACAGAGGTGCTGGAGGGCTCTTTCGAACAGGCTTGTAACACTGTTTTAAAAAGCAATAAAATCCTTACCAGAGGATCAGAAGACAGTGCTTAGGTGCTTGAAGAAAGCCGGAGTCAAGTTAAGTTTCAATGTTTACTCATAAAAAAAATATATGAGAGAAGAAATTCATGGATGGCGTAGCATATAACCACTGGAGATGAAAGTTGGGTCTATTCCACCGCTCAGGCCCATAGGAACCCTACATCCTGACATCTGAATGGATTAACTGGACCCATGCACAGCCATACTGCTAATTCATACTTTCAACACCATGGTTCATGTCTGGGAGATGAGACTGATTGATGCTGTCTCCATCTGCCTCGGCTCCGGAGCTGGAGGCTGGAGTGCATTCTAGGATAGGCTCCTACAAATGCTGTACAGTATCCGTCCCTACGACAGCTGCATTTGCACAGGCCTGCTTGATGAGTAGAATTTGGCTAAAGATGCCGAGCCCGCTGGCACTGCGGCACACACACTGGGTTTGGGATAGGGCTTTGGAGAGCCGGGATGGATGGAGAGAGAGAGAGAGAAAGACATATCAGTCCCACGCTGAGTGCTGAGTTCTCTATGGTCCTTTGTTCCCCTCGGCCTAGCAGGAAGCCAGATACTCATGGGACTCATTTGGCTCTGTATTTGTAAAAACGAACACACCACTTCTTCCTGGCCTGGCTCAGTCAATATCACGTGTTCAGCTTCCTCATAGTCAAAAATCTGCAGTATATAAAAAACCTCCAAATAATTATTATCAAGTCTAGCCACATACTGTAGACTCATCGTTTTCTGCACAAAATACTACATTTCTTTTAGGGTTGGGCAATGTAACAGTACACTGTGCAGCAGCAGAAATTTGCATATACCATTTTGACAGCCATCTGTTACATATTGGAGGTACGCAGGCTGTGTATTAAACCAGGGCTGGATTTTTTGCATGATTTCGTGCAATGTCATGATTTGCACGGTAACGTGATTTGGATAGCAGAACTGCTTACTATGTTATAAACAGTAAAATATGAAAATATTGGCTTCATTTGTACTGAGGCTGGAGTTATATTATTACCAGACATTTGTACGCTGTAGCTTATTTTTAGTGTTACTGTTCTCATTCGCAAACTTAAGCTTCAATGTGAAATTCTGTTACTGATTTATCTAAGGTTATTTAATTTATGAGTTGTTTGTGTTTGCATGGTCGCTCCAAATAATCAAATGTGATGAAGCACATTTTTGTTATTTTACATTATGTCTTAACTGAATTTATAGAGCAATTACTGTATTGTGCTATATATTTTTACCATGATACAAAATTAAAACACAACTACATTGCCTACCTTTATTTTCCTGGCAGTCGAGGGTTCACCTGAGGACGGAGCATCGCCCACAGCTGAGTCTGCACTTTGTCATGATGATGTTAAGCCCACAGTAGCAGAGGTATACAATGCCCCCACCCCCCTTATCACCCAACACACATAAAACTACAGCAGAGGATGTCCATCCTTGTTCCGGAAAGCCCCGTCCCATTCATATCACAAGTGAAAATGCTCACCAGGGGCCAGGGTTAGGGCAAAGGTCAAGTTTGTAGCAAATGACCACAAGACAAACATACCCATAGTCTGCAAGCAGCGAGCCAGTCGACCTGACCCACGTTCAAGTTCATTCCCACTCTACCCGCACCAGGGAAACGTATCACAGCCCATAACACACAGTCATACGGCTGGTTTAGAAGAGAGATAGAGCGCTATTCAGGAGAGAGCAGCTCATTCAACATGTGGGAACTTCTCTACACTTTACAATCTACTCTCACCCCCCCCCCCCCAATCTGTAGGCCTCCTCTGTTTTGGGAAGGGAATCCAAAAAGAGAGACAAGAGGATGATTCTGGACATGTCCTCTCTGAGTAGCATAGCAGACTGCCAGGTGGTACAGTACAAAAGCTTTCCCAGGCATGTTTGGAAATATGTTTAAGTCTTACGAACACATATCTGATCAAAGTTGAATGCATCAAGTGTATTATGAGACGGAAAGCTACTATGGGATTTAGGCTGCTCTTTTAATGTATTATCCTCTCATCTGAGTTATGAGAAACTTGTTGAGCGAATTTCCATTCCCGCCTTTCAATGTTTATGATCACATTTTATTCTAGCTCTGCCTTCCTGTTTCAGTCGATACAGCGATCTTTATTTCAAAGAACATGCGGATAATAACAAAACAATATTTTTACTCATGACGGTAATCTTGCAGGTGCTGAGGTCACCTACGGGGATTTTGACAGTGGCTCCTGTCTGGTGCTGCTGGTGTGGTTTGTCTAGAGTGGGAGTGAAAGCACCCAGTGATCCATGATTAACATGGAGAACTCCCACTATGACCACAGTTTCCTCTGAGAAACGGCCGTGTGGCTATGTGCAAAGCCTTGAGTCAACAAGCCACATAACCACCAGTATTAGTCACCAGGCAAATGGTGGGGCTGATATAAGCAAAGCAGTTAATGCAGAGAAAACTGTACGCATCACCCTCTGAAGGATCCTTCTCCATGGGTGTTTCTGTTTTCTTTCAACATCTTAACGGGTTTCTAGGTGTAACTGAAATTTTCCTCAGATGTGAAGCAAAGTGAATTAGCAATTTCTCACATTGGTCTACCCATTGTACGTACGCTTTATAGAACGGGTCAAAACACTAACATTTGGAATCAAACCATGTGAACCTGAAAAAGAAACATAACACAAAAGGTGGATACTAAACATGTTTCTTTTTCAGAAGAGAAAAGACCATTTCATCCTTTCAGTGGACCAAATTTCATGGTGAGAATTTGGTAGCTCCTATGCTCCAAATTTGCCTATAACCGATTAACCGATAACCAATTAATCATCTATTGTTGACTGTCCTAGTTGAGTAAAAAACTTAATTAAATTATATAAAACAGGAAATATTTACTTCTATTGTCAGAATTCTAATTTTGTAAGACATCTTCATTCAAGTTAAGACAAGATACTGGTAAAGATAAAATCTATTCATAGAGCATCTCAGTCATTAAAAGTGAAAAACTGTTAAGATTAGGAGGAGGACTCGTAGGAGTAGACTCAAGAGTTACTTAAGCAGAGGAGAAAATGCAAAAAACAAGTATGATGGACACTACACCACGGGTTAAATTCATTAATTCATTTTCTGAACCACTTAATCCTCAACAGAGTTGCAGGTGGTGCTGGAGCCTATCCCAGCCAACAAGAGGTGAAGGGAGGATACGCCCTGGATTTACTGTATCGCCAGTTCATCACAGGACTGACACAGAGAGAAGAACAACCATTCATTCTCACATTCACACAAACAGATCATTTAGATTGACCAAAAAGTCCAGAATCTGAAAATATACCCCTTCATTTCCCTCTACCTCCACATCTCCCTCCGCTCAGTCCAAATCAAAACACTGACTATAAAGACAGATGACCTGAGATCACTTCTCCAGGCTTCTAAGTCGAGACACAAATCTGACAAAACTGGAACAGTGAGTGGTAATTACAACTGTCAATCACACATACATATATATACCCCCTCCTTCCTGAAAACACCTATGAGTGGACCAAATATCCCATAGTGGGGCAGATTTCCTCAAACATACTGCCGGGAGTAGAAGCAGAAGTCTTGTTTCCTCTCAGACTACCAGACTTATAATACACTGAGGGGCCATTTTAGAATTTTGGTCTAATGACAGCAAAAATTATTGCACAATGAAGCTTTAAGATACTTGGCAATGTCAGTGTTCGATCAGCAGCGTGATCACACACCCATATTCATTTCATTTCCACTGGATGTTTTCAATTGGCCTGCGTTTTCATTTAGTAGGATACTTTTAGAGTATGGTTTATAACATACTTACCATAAATGTTCACTACTTTCAACAGTAGTCATAACTAGACCATGTCTTAATAGAGGCTAAACACTATCATTAGGCGTATCAGTTTCACTGCATATTTCCTGTGCCCATTATTTTCAATACTTTTCAAGTATTAACACCTTTTAAAATAATGTATCACACTTAGCCGTGGGGTTAACCACATCCCCTGGCTTTATTTTTGTTCATTCCTTGTTTTTAGTTGCTCTGAGAATTTTCCTAAGCTTGGACTTCTTGCTAGATTTATTTTCCTTTCTTTTCGATAATTTATGATCTCTCTAGAGTATTTTCAGAATGTTTGTGAATGCAGCCTCAGATCTACGGTAAGTTTCATGGTCCAGTTCAAAAATTGACCGATTGTCTAGAATTATATTCATGTATTGCTGTCCAGCTCTGTTATCCGGGTATGTGCTGCCAGCGGTTTTTAGTCTGATTATGTAACAGCGACCAGTGAGAGATGACCTTTGGAGCAATGACCTGCATGCTGCACACACATCCTGCTCTGCCCTGCTCTGTTTCCTGCACTGATGTCAGAGAATGGTGCGGCCTGATGTGAAGGACTAATAGGAGGTGGTGAATACGTCCTCTATGTGTTATCACCTTCCCGGGTTCGCCAGGAGTATTCGCCGCTGGCCGTGACCTTCAGTCCAGGAGCTGACAGGGCACAGTGAGCGACAGGATCTCACACTGACGGGGACAAACTTTTCACTACTGCTCACAACAGGACTCACAGGAAACTCTGGGTTATAGTGAACCACAGTTGTTCCACTGAAAAGACGTCCCTGGTCAGATGAGGAAACACTTACTTGTTTTACATCTAGAATGTAACTATTTTAAATTTTATGGTTTTTATCCCGCAGCACAGGCATTTGGGTCACAGCTGAAGGGTCAGAAGCACAGTGGGGGACTGGAGACAGGAATACAAGACAACGGAGTGAAGTAACAGGAGGTTTCCCGTACAGTACGCTTTGTCCATCCCATAAATGTGCTGGATTCATTCAAATGGACAGTTTTTCTCTAAAAACAATCAGCAGAAAGTTCACAATACTCCCTTTTCTTACTGAATGTTTACTGAATATAGACTGAATAAAGAAAGAGAGGCTAAATGGAGGGGGGTGGAGGGGTGGGGGGTTGGTCTTCCTGGTTGACTCTGAGATCAGTTATATGCAAGCTACCACACAAATTACCACACATGCACCAGTGGCAGATAATTGCAAGTTGGTGAATAATGCTACTTGAGATAGCTATAAAAACAGCTGTTGTCTTGTTGCTAACCATTTTCAGTGTATGGAAGTGTTTAAATCTTCCATTCAGTTATTGAGTGAGTAGTTTTGTAAAACCAGACCACAAAATCACTTTTGTTTGATCATTGTCAAATCAAAGAAGCCTGTGTCTAGATGCACAAATCATTGGACCCTGGTCAGCTGAAAATTTAATTAAGGATCTTCATAGAGATGGTTTCAACTGTTGACAAACCTCTTAAAATCAACCACATGTAGGGCCACATGTCCACACATTCATATTTCAGAGGTATGAACCAGACCTGACTGGACGATCCAGGGATGAGTCCAGAGAGAAGAAAATTTTATGGACTAAATCTAATTCTGGTCTAAAAAATCATCCACCTTATCTTGTTTGACTCGAAAGATGATTTTCTCGGTGTGATTGATGTTTTCTCTTATTATCATTCTTTCTGGTCTCTCTCCATGTCTCTATCATTTCTTTTCAACACTATTTCTTGTTCTTGGCGCCACTTGACAGGTTGGGTCAGTAGCAGGGTTGCAGCTGACATAACAAGCAAAGTCTGCTCCAAGACAGACATATATAGTACCTCACACCTTTCATAGTAGAGAGAAATGAAAGGGTGGGTGCTGCATGTTTGGGGTGGCCTTTGCTCCTTTGGTACAACAGGCAACGCCAACATGCTCTGACTGAGCCTCAGTGTGTGCTCTCTCTGCTCCGCTCCATACTCTTCAATTGAGCCTTGGCATCGGCCTTGACTCAATATCTCACTCTGTGACCTCACATTGCTTGTGCGTTCCTAGCTTTGGAAACAGTGAAACCTCAGCCTGATATATGAAACCGACACTTTCATCCACCAGCACTCTGTGGGGAACTCTGTTCCATCCAGAGAAGATCATTCTGGACTGAGTGAACACAGAACAATTGCAGCAGTTCACAACATTTGTGTTGTAATGTGCATTACACATGCACACAAAAAGCTTCCCAGTTGTAATTATTCTAAAAAAGAAGCTTAAATTCTTTAATGTGCAAACAGTTTTGGCAGATGAATGCATTTCTGAAGTACAACAAAATCTTAGTCAGAGCTGCAGGCTTGGAAATTTTGCAGTCTAGCAAAAGGATATGGCTTGTCTTGATTTAGCAGCTCTTACAAACAGTTAGTCAGCCTCAGTAGAAACATGAACAAGAAGATAGTCATAATACAAGCATGAGTTACTCAGAAACTCTGTCTTTTTCTTACAATCTTTAACCTGTAGCCTCGTCTATTTCTATGCGACCCAGATCCGTGACTCAGGGTGCAAATATGTCCTGTGAGTTAGGAACAAAGAAAACATATGCATAGCAACTGTGCAGTCTTCAGAGGTCTTGTATTGATTAGAAGATTTACTATGACTCCAAGATAATTGTTTTGGGAAGGAGGATGTATAAAAGTCTTTTATGAACCATCTGCCAAAACATTTAGTAGAATTTCATTGAGCTACCACAAACATGTGGATGGCTCAGCCAACATAATTCCATA
The DNA here is from genome assembly GCA_037367365.1 of Apogon talboti. NCBI lineage: Eukaryota > Metazoa > Chordata > Actinopteri > Kurtiformes > Apogonidae > Apogon > Apogon talboti. The sequence goes on along the minus strand of JAPQRQ010039976.1, from coordinate 12,318 downwards.
ACACCAGCAAAAGAACAAAATGACATAAGACCCTCACAATTAGCATGAGAAGCACCATAAATGTCAGCTGTAATAGAGAATGTTTAAGTGGTTTGGTGGAGAGAAATTACCCAGATGACAAACTGGCTAAAAAGTGAATGATGACCTCAGTGCCCAAACAAATTATGGCACTTGAACCGACTGTGAGCGGATTAGAAAAGCACTGGGCCTGCATCCAAAATGGAGAACAATCTGACAAGATAAGTCTGAACCTGCAAGTAATAACGATCTATCACAATATTCCCGGAAACGATTACTCTCTTTCAACATGCTTGATCAAGACTATGGTTCTAGCCATGGCAAAGTGATTAATCAAACCAAAAAGATATTTCCAACAAGATTGGAACTAAAACAGTCAGACAAGCAAGCCAAAAAACTATTAGGCCTGTCTGATTAGCAGTCTTTAGAGACTTTGCTGAATGCAACGAAAGAAGTCTTCGTCTGAGCAATTATTAGCTGGATACATTACAGTCATGTATTCCTATAAATCAAAGAGCGAAGTGAAACAGTCAAGGCATTAAAAAAATATAATCTTCTTGCTCTGTTTTCATAACAAATACCATGGGTTAATACTTGTTTGGTAAATCGTGTTATATTTTCCTACATTTTACAGATTTACTTTAATACTTTTTCAAGCACGGCAGCAAATGGCTGCAAACACTCATTTGCTTTACTTAGTATTTGTTTTGCTTAAAGTGTATTAAAGATTTAACCCAGTCATCTGGTTTGATTTATTTCCATGATAAACACAACCAGCGTTGAACAGGAGTGTAATGAACTACTGTTTGTTTAAGAGAGCATTTAAATAATTTTTTACAGTGTAATGTAGTATCAGTTTGTTTTCAGCAGGCCTGGCAGTGTGACAGTAATAGTAGCTAAAACAAATGCCCTTCTGTGAAAAAACGCAATGACCACAATTTATAAGAAACTGGAAAAATGTGTTCTCAAATGGAATATTAACATAACTGATGACTATCTGCATGAAAGACCAGACGTTATGCAATATGTGTAGAGTATTAGGCCACCTCTAACTGGCATCAGACTAAATCTGTAGTGACTCTAGTTTAGTGGATGAGGAGCCTCAAAACCTGCTGAGGTTTAAGTTCTAGCATGACAGTATTTCCTGAATTACACAAAGAACTATTAAATAACAACGTATACAGTGACTGTATATAAAGCCCAGCGACAAGAACTAAACAAAAACTAAATGTGGTTATTCTTTATAGAGGAATTCTGCTTTATTTCAAAGATTTGGCCATCTTGATAGAATTTAGCTTTGTTTAAACATAGACCTGAAGAGCATAAGTATGATGCCCTGTTGCTTTACAAAATAGGAATATTCTGCACACAGTTAAGAGAGAGGAATCAACCGTGGAAATACGGTATAATAAATTATAAGGAAATATGATATACTAGGTAATGTGTGAACTCACTGTCCCATCAGCAGCTAAAGGCATAACTTTTAAATACAGTGCATAACCACCACTTGCACAATACACGTAAAAGAGGAACCATTTCAGAGCGATACACTAAGTTCCTTTTCTAGCATGTTTTTCATTTGCTCTTGTGCTGCTTGTTAACTTTCTAAACCTGGTCATAGCCAGTCTCCATGTCACAAAGCCTCACTGCCACTGTCTATTATGTCAAGACGGACAGATATTATACACTCCCTGGCCACCTGGATTCAACTATGCAAATAAGTAAGAGGCTTCCATTGGATACTACTACTGCTCTAAGTACAACGTTTGAGCTTGGAACAAGTTACTTACCCCTAAATGACACAGTGTGTAGCTTATCATTTCTTAAACAACCATCATTTTGCTTGGGAGCAAAAAGATTGGATATTGGAGAGAAGTGGATGAAGTGATTACCCATCATGCCAAGTGCCTACAGTTGCTTCTGTTGGTCAGGCCTAGGTTCAGCAATGTTATGTGTCCAAAAAGTGAGTTCAGAAGACTGCCTGTATATACAGAATGACAGGGTTGTAACATCAGAGGATTTTTTTCCTCCCTAATGGTACGGACATATTCCAAGACGACACAGCTAGGATGAGGTGATGCTAGGTGAAAGAGTGGTGCAGGCATCATGACATGGATTGACCACCGCAGAGTCCAGACTTGAACCCTAATGAGAATATTTGGGGTGTGATAGAGAAGACTTTACAGAGCAATCCAATTCTACCACCTTCAATACAAGAGCAAAAGATGAAGAGTGAAAAACTAATGCACTGTTTCGCAGAAAAATTGCAACAGCACATGTGTCCTATGGTCAAACCTAAAGACAGCCCAACAAAATAGTATTTCTGTTTTGTTTTTGGTTGTTTTGGCCATGTAGTATATAAATAATAAATTATAATTTAATATTTAAGCATTATATTTGAGCGATCGTTCTTTGTGACAATGTGGTGAGGCTTTGGGCCTATAATAAGAAGCACTGAGCAGTCGGAGCTGCATCACTTACACAGAGTGGGCCGGCTGTCTGGTGGCTGCAGGTCGGGGGGTCTGGGTCTTTGTGGTATTGATGGCCTGTCTGTCTGTGGGCCTTCTCTGTGGTTGGTCTCTCTGGAAAGGGTTGGTCCCTGGTCGAACACGCCTCAGGCTGCCCCCATCACGGATATACACCTGCTCTGGCGCTACCTCCTCACAGCGGGGTCCCTGGAAGCCTGAGCGACACACGCAGGTATGTGGTCTGCTGCAGGAGCCTCGGTTCTGGCAGGGGGGCTGGCAGTCAGCTGAAGAGAGAGCACAGATGGAGATCAAGTTTTCAGCAGGTCATGTTAAAGCATGTGCCCTCTAGTACAAGGGAGCAGTAGCAGAAATGGATTTCCCTGATCTCAGCACAGGGGCTCATTTTAAATTGATTCAATCAAGGGTCCATTAGTCTCAACTCTTTCTGTCCTTTTTATGCCGCAGAATGCCTGGAGGAGCTGTCATATTCAATTCATCTTGAGCCTTTAACTGCCCCGTTTAGTCTAAATGTATATGATCACTTACATTAAATCCTTATCCAATTGCTCACTAAGGTAAAGCTTATACTCCAGGTTCACGGCTCAGTTTACCGCCGCTAGCATTTCTGTACGCGGTGATTTCCTACAAATACCTTTCGTCACTCATCTAGAATCCAGAATGAGCCTTCACTGTAACACAGGCAGCATAAAAATGTAATAAAAGTAAGAGGTCGTAAAAGAATGAGCACATGGGAAAAACTGAATACTGAACGCCAACTGAAAATAGCTGACACTTCATCAAAGAAATAGCTTGTCGAGCTCTATCTTTTATTTGAAAAATAAACTAAATCTGAAAGGGCTTACTGAACTGAAAAGATAAATGTGGGCAAAATATTTATCAATAGTCTGCAAATACACCGTGTTGAGGTCATTTTATGGTCATGGAAAAATGATCTGTGTCATTACCAGCCCACCCCTACGTCCTCCCATCACACTCCAGATACTTTCAGCAAAGAAAGACCTGTGGCACACAATTTTAAGTAAACAAGTCCTCAATCTTATGACACCAATGTATGTAGTAGACGTCCCTTTGAGGATTTATGACATTGTCTTCAAACAGTAAATCAGGCAAGTGGTCTGTGGTGACTAAAGCAAACAGCGGCGTTCTGTCAACAGGGCTATGGAATGCTATTGACACAGATGCTGTGGACACTGACAGATCGCAGGCAGGAACACTGCCACAGGTTTTGGCAGTGACGAGCGCTGGCAGTCCAAAGGGCCCCACTGGGCGCAAACAGCGCTCTACCTGCTGCACACTTCCTGTTATTGCAATACAGCTCAGACTCCAGGACCGCTGCTTTTAGTCTTGAGTCAAACTGCACTGGACCCCATAAATGCTGTTCCTGACAACATGAGCTCAAAGTGACAGAAGGAAACATGACAGCACTGCGAAAAAAGTGTTGACATCCAATTCCACATTCCCACAAGCTAATTTAAGCTCTGTATGTCAGTTTTCTCAGAACATTATGCTATTACCACAGCATTATGCATTATCAGACTGTGGTATGATAAAAATAACAAACTGAGGATTTATATAAGGAAAACTAATCCATTCAAACATTTAGTTATAAATACTCTGAGGAACATTTATACCATTTTTGATGACGTGTACACATTTAGACAAATGTGGTTGTACATTTGTATAACTTGGTACGTGATCCGAATTTTCCATCACTGGATAAGAATTGCCTGAGCTCTGTTTGGCAAAAAGATGAATACATCATCTAACTAAAGTACAGGTTGGCTGGGTGCCACCGCCTTTTCCGGAGTCTGTTTAACCTCAAGTTTTGGGATGAAGCTGCGGATCAAATAGGCCAAAGATTCCAGTGACATTATGCTGCCGCGGGTTGTGCTCGCTAATGTGTGAAACTGCGTTCTTCAAATAAACCATCTGAATTGAAACGAGAAACAGCACAGGCCAGAAAAATAACCCAATAAATGAAGGCTCACGGCTGGCTTACGATGGGATACGTGTTCAATCGAGTGGCGTGTGAGCCTTATTTCAGCAGTGACGCACAGAATTGAGACCAGACAAACATGTCGCCTGTATTGACAACACAGTGGACAGGTCAGTGACTCTGGGCCTGACATCTGCCCCACATGAAGCCTCTTGCATGGCCGAGGCATACAGTGTCGCTGCCTGTCAGTGTTGTCTCTAGACTCTGCCTCTGGGCTGTTGAACACATTGTCGCAGTAATTGCTGTCGTGCAGATTTGTCTTGCACATCATTAAAACTAATTGCCTCACATTCCAGCCATTTCACAAATATGTGCAGCAATTATTACTTTGCGAGAGTAATAATAAAATGAGAATCCATCGGAAATAAAAGAGGAGAAATGGCAAACATTCCTGGCATTGCCACTTCAGCCTTAATTATGGCTGAGACAGCCTGGCCAGGTTTTCGGAGATTGTGTCCAGATCCAGTCATCTGAAAAGAGGAGACTATTAGACGGTTGTTGGCAGCTTTGAAATGTCCAAACAAACATGCTGAGCTAGACAAAGCAGTAATAAAAAACATTATTAATATGGAAACAGTTGTTTCTTTGGAGAGAGGTCTGTGTATCTCTTTTGCTTCCAGTGCTCTCACATTGAAGAGGAGTAACATGCCTTTATAAGCCGTTTTAAGCCTAAGTAAGTGCCCAAATAATCCAGATTCTATTGCAACAGCCATTAAAACAGCTAAAAATTATGAGTATTGACCCAGTACTTGGCTCTATGTAAGACGATCAAAGAAACCTCCACCACAGACTCTCATTTTTAACTTAGAGTTCATTTCCAGTCCATTACAATCCACCAGAGATTGTACTTCCTTTCTCTCTGACCCACAGTAATACAACCCATCGAATCTTTACAGTCCTCTCATTCAGGAAGGGGTGAGCTGAAACCAATATGTGCCATAACTCCGATGTGTAGCAAAATCTCCTCACTTTGCAAAGGTCAATAGTGCAACCAGGGATAAACTGACATTTCTGACGTTAATATTTATAATCAGAGTGTAATTGCGGTAAATAAGAAAAAACTCTACGAGCGGAGCACATTATGCCCCATTATGAGATTTAGAGGATGGAAGCTGCTCTGGAGATTAGGATTCAGTCGAATATGACAAAGGCTTGACTAAAGACCCTTTCAAACCCTGTAACCAAGAGACCTGAAGCTGGGAATTTAGAAGGAGAGACCAGTTAGCAAAAGGAAATCAGCAACTTACCTGTGACTGGTTAATTTCCAGAAGCCTTGTCATCAATATAATCAGGTTGGTGTGGCTAAAGCAAAACTTTACCAGGGAACCAGATTGAATATGTCAAGAAAGAACTGCTGCAACTTTGCAGAAAGCTGAACCATACACAATTTGTGATTAAAAATGTGGTCTGGTAACCCTCCTGCGATGACAGCAGGAGCCTCTCTTTAGGAGTCACCACAGAATCTGACAGATCTGATCAAACAGGTCAAGTGTTTCAGATTGTGGGAGGCAGCAGGGAGAGACAACCTTAAAATATGCCTTTCATCTGAACACACTATCCACTGAAGAAGTAAGAATTGGTCTATTGAGCAGTTAATACAATTGCTCTCAATGCTAATGGTTTCAAGTGAGTGTTAATCTCTTTCCAACATGTGATTTCCACATGGTTAATAATGCATTTTAGGGCTTGCCAAAAGCTAACTTTGCTGTCTACAAGTAACGTCTTGTCACTTTTACTCTACCGTTTTCATTAAAGCACAAGTTCAGATTCAACATCTATACTGTTCTAATGAGAACCAGAAGGGAGGGAGTCTGTCACTGTTTGACTGATCCTTTATTTGCTCTTTGTGGTAACTCTTATATGGGTAATATTTCACCAAATGAAGGTGCCTCTGTCATAGATAGATACACATTTTTCAATCACGGTGTAGGTTTTTTGGTCCAATACAGTAGTTGAAGTTTTTATTCTCTTAACCCACTTCAGCTCTGTGGGGAGATTTTGTTAACCTACAGCTGACCCATGACACTGTGTACATTACTTTTAGCCATGCTATATCTCGGGTGCCTCCACCACACCCCTCAAACTCCCATATTCAGCATCTAATGAGCCACATGCTGGGGGAACTCTGTGGAGGATATCTGAATCTGGGGGCGTGTGCCCGCAACTTGTAAAGCTGACTCTGTGAGACGTGGTGCTCACCAAAAACCCACAGACCCCATCCTCCAGAGGGATCACATCCCAACAAGTTCCATATGGTCTTTAAGCAGGAGGGTGCTGTGATATATGTTAGCTATGGTCTTCCCTAACAACACTGTGGCCTCAGTAAGCGCGTGTGAGACTTAAAGCCAGGGGGGGGGTGTTTGTTGTAAATGTTGCCCTGTGAGTGTCAATCAAGCCCAGGCTCTCAAATGTAGGGTTTAGCGCTGAGATAAATGTGACAGCAACTGCACGTCTCTGTTTCATGGCATTGCGAATGCGAGAAGCAAATATCAGTCTTCCAAATGTCCTTTGACTCTCTATTATTTCTGTATCACCCAGAGTTCATGAACTGTGCAGGATAAATAAAGCAAAAAAGGCAGGAAGACATCCAGGTCCAGACGCTGACTAGTACACCATTTTAACTACACTTGTGTCTATGGTAGCAATTAGAAAAACATGTGGTGCAGGAGTCCAAAGCAGGACCCAATTGCAACCTACAAACAGACACACCAGCTGGAGTGGAGAAAGCTGCACTCCTGGTTTGGGGAGACAAAGTAAAAGCAAGCTGTCCGGCGTCTACGTTAATGATGGTCTTTGGGACGCTGGGGTGTGTATTGATTACAGGATCTGTCTAATGGGCCATAAGTCTATGCAGGCAACATGGAGTGTTATACCCCTGAACTGTGAACTGTGTGACCCCCACAAATTGACACACGACATATAGTAAAGCCGAGGAGGGTTCCACGGCTGTCTTGGCGGCGGTAATTTCAACCTTGGCTCAATGATGTCACCGCAAACATTTTAAAACCCTCTTCCTGTTCTTGTAAAACAGAAGAGGATCAGGAAGCTTGGTTATCATAGGTGCTGCAAATCTTTTTTTTTTTTCAAGGTCTGGGAAAAGGAAGTTGCTTTTCTCATTTGCTTCTATGTTGAATGCTTCAATATTACAATGCTGAGTATTAAGTAGTAAGACAATACCCTGTTACTACTGAAAAACAAAGTACATTTTAGCTCAAAAGTGGCTTATGGCTGCTCAGTGCTTGTCATATACTGTAATCTCAAATGCGCTTGCCATGAAAAACATTTAACATCAGAGTTTAATGGTGTGGTATGTGTAGATTATATCAAATAACATGGTACTACGGATCTGAAACCGCTTCGAGCCAAATTTCTAAAAGGGTTTCACAAATGCTAATGATGAATATCTAACGTTAAGAACGTGTCCTCTGTTGAGTTTTAGGGAGGTTAACCAAAAGTAAAACAGGATGGCTTGTGTTTATTAGGTTAAGATGGTAAAGGTACTGCTCTAAGAACTAGAGGCTTAAAAACCTTCCCATGTGTGTGTCCTTCATACTTTAGCAGCTGCTTCACACATGTTGAAAGAAATGAAGAGCATTTAAATGCATTTCACACCGAAGATCAAGTTTAAACATAAACAGCCATTGCGGTTATTGATTTAATACAGAAAATGAAAGGAGGGGAAATAAAATAGATTATTATTTCAGTGATTATTTTACAAAATACTCTTCATAGTGATGGTTTTGACATCCATGAAAGTTTCTGCTTTTGGATACTACATGAGTTTTCTTTAAAATCTATCTGACCAGTGTAACATTGCATGGAATGAGGTAACCGTAAAATGTTGACAGCTCAGTTGAGCCTTTAACATGACTTACGTGACTCTCAATGCATTTACACTGGAGGGCTCTAATTCTGGACCAACTGCACTGGGGACATGATATAATTAGAGAAGCATGCTACATGCCATATTTTTTGTTTGGAAAAAAAGAGGAAGAGTTACCTTGTGATGGGGGAGGTAAGTAACAGAGAGAGCAAGGGAGAGAATCAGACTTTCTGCATGAGGAGTTATTTTAGGTATGGGGCCCTGAGCGGCACAGCAGGCCAAAGAAAGCTGGAAGACAATCAAAAAGAAACTCCTTTCTACCGCGTTTCAGTCTGTCAATCACCAACTGCTTAAGAGACTAAAAACAACTTTATTCCTCCATGTGAATGATGCACCTTTCATCTGCACTTTTCTAAGACACCAGAGGGTTTAAATCAAGGACCATCTGTGTGTGTGTTTTCCTTCATTTTTTTTTTTTTTTTTGGGGGAGGGGGGGTTGTGTTGTCAGTGCAGCCATGTGCTACATATACTACATACTCTCTCCAAAATATTATGATGTATGGTGTGGTGAAATGAATTCTCCCGTAGAATCTATAAGCTTGCACTTAAGGGACCACTATGAGCTTGAGGAAAATGTAAAGCCAGTTCCTGTCTGTGCTGTGGGGACCCCAGTGTGGTAATGTATATTGTCCCATGCAGTCACTCTGTGTGTGGTAGACCATGTCTTTAATCCAATTACTAAAACAGCCATGTCAACTGGAGATTTCAGTGCAACACGCGATAACATAGATGCATAGTGAACCTAGCAGTATGAGTTAAGTCAGCATCTGACTCCTTTTTGAGCTGGTAGGTAGCTACACAGGAACCCTGACTTGCCAGAGAGCTCATTTAATTTCGACCGACCGTGTGTGCGATACCCAGTAGCCTTTCCAAGAAAGCCTTTATAACCGGGTATGAGTGAAAGCCACATTCAAGGGTGCAAAGATAAGAACGAAGCCTCTGAAGGCCGATAACAAAGAAGACCACATGCAATTTAAATCTCCTCTCCGGTAACACTGGCTTTAGAAGTTCTTACATTAATTGTTAGTTAAGAACATTTGTAAGGTAAAACTTCAAAACAGTCATTTTACACAGCAAATTGATGGTTTCTGTACTTAACCATAAACACAGCAGCGTTTCAGCTTAATTCCACAGCAAAGTATCTGACTATTTTGTAAACAGGTTTTGGTGTCTATTTCCATTGCAAACTAATGGTTTAGACTTTACTAAGCAAACTGTAGCATTCTCATCTCCATTACTGTTTGGGCAGGTATATGATATTCCCATCGTATACTGCTGATAGAGTATTTTATGAATGGGGTTGCTTTATCTGTTGACAGGTCCATGGGTGTTGGATTACATGATGTAAAACCATTGAGAGATTTCTAGTGTGAAAATTTGGTGCCACTTTACAATAAGCTACTTACAGGCAGCTTGTGACCAAAGGGTCGTTCGTTCGATTTCCTGGACCAGCAGAGAAATTGTTGCTTGATGTGCCCACTTAACCCCCGCACCCCCCCTTTTCCTCCCGGCCGCCCATTCCTCCTAGTCTGCAGTGTGTAGTGTGTTCCAGCATGTTCAGCTAGTAGTGGGTTAAATGTAGAGGGTCAATTTCAGTATGTGTTTCATGTACAATATAAATACTACAACTAATAAATATTTTTCTTAGAAAACCTTGGATAGGATATTAATTAATTTATTGTTAATAATTAATAAACCATTCTAAAGAAGCTACAACATTTTTCAAGAATTCATTAATGCTAATGTCACATTATCAGTCCTATTTACTAATGGTTTAATACCATTTAAAACTGGCAAAACAGAGCCTTATTTTATATTACGTATACTACACATCACTAATTATTAATGGGTTACTAACATTTAAAAGACAAATCAACATGAATGACCACAATGTATCACTTTAGTATTAACCATGCATGATATGAGAATAGCTGCTGATTTTATGTTGCAAGTGTTTAGTTTGATGTACCATCATTTGACAAGAGTATTAAGATGTGACGATGGTTATTAAAATGTCAGATGCAGCTGATTGATATGGCTGATTGAGATGACAATGGAAGACAAGCAACCAATGAGACTGGAGATTTAATGTTAACAGTAAATGTAGGCGTACTATTTGGCAAACAGTAGGTCACTGTTGCAGTTTGTTTCTATTGTGTATCTTTATTAAACTTATTAATGAGCTATAAAGTGTTTATAACTTATTTATGGAGCACTTTATGAGGGTATTTGTGAAATGGTACCGAAAACGCATAAGACATCTACTACACATGACCCTTTGGCGTGTTCAGTTCAGACGTTTCAACCATTTCTCTCAACATTTGAGTTAAAGCAGTTGATTCAGCTGACAGACAGTCTTGTCTTATAACTCAAACCGGACTACCACTGGGCCGTGAGTGGGAAGTAAACCAATATAGCCTCCCTCTGCTCTCCATCTTAGCAACAATACTTTTTGATGAGCAGATGTGATTCTCAACACAGTGGGGAATATTATACGTGCTGACCCAGAAACAAAATACTCAGTTCCTTTCAAAAGGAACTTCAATTCTATTTGCAGGTAAGTAGATGTAAATGCAGTCATACTAACACCAAGTCTAACTTTAGCGGCAAACCAAAACACACACACTTTTGGTTATTAGCCATCATCAATAAAACGAACTTTGCGTAGGTAAAACCTCAGCCAGAACTTTTAGTTCTGATTACAGTGGTCAACTTAACCGCAGAAAGAATAAACAGGAAGAAGCAATAGAAATGTGATGTTCTGGTTTTCTTAATAGATCAAAGTGTTCTATCACAACATTTTCTATTTTCAGCACATGGAATTTGCTTTAATACACAAACAAGTCTGCTAACCATCTATTCTGAATCCGAAAACAGAGACAGTCAGTGCTGGACTTGCCAGGCCCTGGGCAGGGCTCAGGCTTCAGAGAGCCAAACAACAATCTCCCAGTAGACCCACGGAGACCCAGACATAGACCTTTTTCTAAACACAATTCTGAAGACATGTAGGCGCACTCCCTGGACAGCTAGTGAACCAATTCCTGTCATATATTTGTTCTGACCTAAACCCAATTGAACAAGGACGTACTGTTAGGAAGCCATAACTCTTAACACCAAATACAGCCTCACGGGTGAAGCCTGCAGCTGACACTTTTAATATTAGACATGACTTCAATCCCTTCGGCGAGAATTTCCTAGACAGGGCTCAGCCACGATATGTTTTTACTTCTGCTCCCAGTCGACAGGTTTGTTCCTTTTCTTTCCCCAGCTGTGAACATGTTTTCTCATGCTGCCATCTCCTAATAAAGCAGCCTGGGTCTCAGGCGAGGACAGAAATAAAGATAGCCTGACTGAGCCTGTTTTCTCCATGGAGGTCTTCTTACGTGGGGGGCTTCCAGTCTGGGGCCTTTGTGTTGGCACCTTGCCGGCCGTGGGGTTTCACTCAGCTGATGATAGCATAGCCTCCAGTCAAACCTGGGTGAGGGCCAAGCTGTAAGAGGGTCCAGATGGTTGGACAGCCCCCTGGCCTGCTGAGATACACTGACTTGTTTAACATAGGCACATTAGACTGGACCTGTTACTTTCTGGCAGATAAAAAGTATTTACTCTTTTAATTTGGGTTAACTGCAGCTCCATGTTAAGTGTAATTTACACCTTAGTAAGTGTGTCTTTAGCTTGGACTTGAGAAAGAATGGAAGGAGGCTTTGCAGTGAGCGGGAGGGAAGGAGATCTAATTAGGAGGCTGCTGAGGCCAATCAGCTTGTTGTGTAATCGACTGGGTTAAATGTGTTTTGCGTGTGTGTGAGGGGGATAATTAGCAGAGGACACACACAGGGAAAACAGTAAACATGCCAAATGTGGATGGATGGATGGATGGATGGATGGATGGATGGATGGATGGATGGATGGATGGATGGATGGATGGATGGATG